>JAMPIV010012906.1:0-45359 GCA_024509875.1 Oreohelix idahoensis
GGTGTGTGTTGGTTGTTGTTATATGTTGTTTATGGTTTGGGTAGAGGATGGATTTATGTGGGATACTTGTAATAGTTAATAGTGTATTGTTGGAGGTTAGGGTTTAATGTAGGGGTTAATTAGGTGGGAGATTGGGTGAGATGTATTAGATATTAAACAGCTTAAATTTGCAGGATATGGTTCAAAAGACTTCTCTGTAAGGGTAGTTGGGAAGTGTGTATGAAAAGATGCAGGGGATGGATGTAGGGTAATGCAAGGCAAGTATCAGTCTATAGTCTTTAGTCTTCTCACATTTTTTTTTTTCTTAACCTACGGCACTTGGGCTTTCAGCCCTTCGGCCCAATGACATGTCATTGCGAGGCTGGGGAGCCTGTGGACTTTCCTTCCAACCCGGTCAGGAGCTTCGCTCCTTCCCATCCACAGAGGGTTTATCTCAGGAGCCGTTCAGGTTGTTCAGTCAAAATCCCGGTCGATGACACTGCTTCACATGCCCACGCCCGGGCTTGAACCTTGAACACCTGATCACCAGCGCAATGTGGTGCCGCACAGATGTAATAGTCTTCTCAATCTAGCCTGTTACTGTATACAAATAATTGTTGGTCTGTTGCTGCAGTTGTCGCTGAACTGTGTATATGGTGTTAGAGTGAACAAGTGAGATTACAGTAAATATTATTTGGCATGTGTGGTTGAAAGGCTGAACTGGTCTTGAAAATTATACATTTTGGGTGGCCTTGAGCTGCTTACAGATCTGAAACTGTTACTTAACATTCAACTTCGTGCGCGCGTGTGTGTTTGTGGGGGGGGGGGGGGGGGGGGGGGGGGTGTGTGAAAGGTCGAACTATTCTCGAAAATGAAAAATCACTTGGTGGCACTGAGTTGCTGGCAGAACTTAAACTGTTATATGACATTCAACTTCAGCGTTCAACAGTGTGTACAATTCTTAACCCTTTCAAAATAAAGTTCTTTGTTCTGTCTCTCTCTTTCTCTCTCTTCATAAACTTCTCATGCGCTCTATTTGTCCACATTTATTTCTTTGGTCGACCACCGTGTATCTGGGTCTGGACAGATTCCGCATTATTTTCTAGTCTCCCCATACTGCTAAACCAATTCTCTCTCTCCCATCTTCCAAGATGTGTTAGTTGTAAAAAAAAAATTTTTTTTTTTGTGTGCTTAATGGGGAGTGTGGGGTGTGCGCGTGCACGCGTATGTGTGTGTGTTAGAATAAAAGAGATTTAAATATTAAGTTCTAATTCTATTAACTCTTGTTTTCTTATTTGTTCATTCTCTTGTTTATTCACCTCTCATTTCTCGTTCTCCTCCTAATGTCTTGTTTCATGTTTACTCACTCTTCTTTTGTCTTACATTTCTTCTGTTTCATCTATTTATTTCTTGTGTTTGAAACATGGGTTCCTACATGTTTCTTATTATTTCCCACACATGATATGCCTGGTATGGTCTCTCCTAAGTTGTCCTGTTAAGTCCGAGTCTTAAGAAAATATAGTGAGTGCTGTATACTGTTATTATTCTGGCTTTAATTAACTGCTGCCTCTAATGTCAATGTAATATTTTTTAATGCAAAGCAGCATTTTGTAGAATGAGTAAAGTGAACATATTACATTCAGGCAATATTTGTGAGAAAATAAGACAGGAGAACAACAAAAACAAAAGCCACCAAACAGCTACAGACTTCCATAAATGGGAGCTTGCACAGAATAGAAGGTTTAAAATGGTATGACAAGGTCACCAATGTGGAGCTAATGACATGAACCAGACGTGCCTTTTGAACAAGAGATCAGAAGAGGACGATGCGGTAAGACAGACACTGAAGAACCATGTGGCAGACACTGAAGAACCATGGGACAGACACTGAAGAACCATGTGAGAGACACTGAAGAACCATGTGACAGACACTGAAGAACCATGTGGCAGACACTGAAGAACCATGTGACAGACACTGAAGAACCATGTGACAGACACTGAAGAACCATGGGACAGACACTGAAGAACCATGTGACAGACACTGAAGAACCATGTGACAGACACTGAAGAACCATGTGACAGACACTGAAGAACCATGGGACAGACACTGAAGAACCATGTGACAGACACGGAAGAACCATGGGACAGACACTGAAGAACCATGTGACAGACACGGAAGAACCATGTTGATAGCATTATCACAAAGTCCTAGCTCTGGAATGGCGAGGATCTGAGAAGCAGAGACCGAAAAATACTTGGAGACGAAAACTGGAGACAGAAATGAAAATGATGAGAAAGACACAGAAAGACCTTGAGGTGATGGCACGTGACAGGAGGACTTGGTGTACGTTTTTTTTTTTTTTTTTTGCGTTCGCCCGCTAATACTCGAGGCGAAATCTCAGGTTATTATATTTATGTCTAACCTGACTGATAAGGGTGGAATTAGGATGCCGTCAAATTACCACCTCTATCGACACCAGGTATTACAATGCAAGATGTGAGTGTCTTATCTGGTTTAGATTGTTGCGGTGTGTGTGTTGCAGTAGAACAGTTCAGGGTACACCACAGGCAACATGACGTGTAGAGTCATAAAAATGGCAACTTCGCTTTAGGTTTATACCATTTATTGCACGCCACAAAACAGTCATGATACTTATGTTATCATCAGCATAGTATAACGAATGCAGCATTCAAACTCATGTTAACTGACAGTCATGTAGGAGTCAATACTCAATAGTTGTATGGAAAACAAATATCATAGCGAAGCTTGATAAATAATACATATAACTTCTGCAACCGTGGTCCGCTGCAGATCCTTAATGTTCATAGACAATAATAATTATTCCTTCCTGATGCTAGCAGATCAGATGTATACAATACGTCCGTTTACTGTCTGCACGTGAGTAGCATACATGGATTACAGGTCAGCTCGACCTTTATA
This sequence comes from Oreohelix idahoensis, assembly GCA_024509875.1. Taxonomy (NCBI): domain Eukaryota; kingdom Metazoa; phylum Mollusca; class Gastropoda; order Stylommatophora; family Oreohelicidae; genus Oreohelix; species Oreohelix idahoensis. The sequence continues at coordinate 2,921 of JAMPIV010012906.1, forward strand.
ACCTTCCTAAGTCTAACCATCTGACTTGGACGTGATCTCTGATATAACGAATCCTGGAACACAGACAATAGTCTTGTTGGTCTAGAGCGACCCATAGATATATAACTAGTTCAGGTATAAAGATACCGATGACTTAATCCTAGTCAAAGTACCTCTCCATTTTGAATCACACAGGCGAGCAAAAAGGCGACAAAATGACGAACCTCTAGATGATAGCCTAAAGTTCGATACAAGAGGAATTACCTTATTTCGGAAAATCAACCATGAACATATGCCTCCAGGCAGGCTTGAATAATACGGGGAAATAGTCTAGTTAGCTAACTAACTCACAAAGACGATGTATTTCCCTCAGAGAATCACAAGACGCAGTCGCGTCCGCTCGCTAATCAGTCCATTTCTCAACTGCCCGACCTGGGCGGAACAACCAACGACAACCAAGTCGAGACATGCGCAGAGTGACAATCTCTGAGTCGCTGTTCACAATAAGACGATTCTAAGAACATTCGAGATAAAAGTCTTACACAGTCGCGCCTTTTATGGACATGAACAGAAGCGTTAAGAAAGGTTTCAAACATCTACAACAGTTGACTGATACTACCAAATAAGGAGATATGGTCACGCTTCGTTCAAGACATTATAGACCGAACGTGTCTCTATACAAGAGGAGGTAAACTCATAAAAAATAGCAGTATCGATATATCGGGTTCTGTCCCTTTGACCCTAAAATATATATAACATGCATTTCAGTCAAATAATGATCATACATACGAAAAACGATCATACAAAGACTTTGGAAAAAAGTAATTATTTGTGCGTAACATTACCGCACCCTCCCGGGAAAAAAAAAAGAACATTTTTTTTTTAAATCCTGGAGCCGGAAAAATCTAGGCTCCTAACGCACGTATGATGCGCGGATATACCTAACAAAATAGCTCAACACTTGGAGCAAAACTGAGATCATATCCCAGGTCCTTAGAGAAAAATTTATCTAAGTATACGCGTATATATCCCAGGAAGGTGCCACCAACACAAACCACAATGCTGGCAACATCATAATAAAAGTCAAATTATTCTCATACCAATATATGAAATCAAATATATTATTATGATATCATACAATGTGTTGCAAATAGCGGTGTAATATATTAATATACCGCACTATTTTATTACATTATGTAATGCATCAGTAACTAATAAGTAATACATGTGTTGATCTTCGTTGACATAAAACATTCAATAGAAGAAGATGTGGACATCATCCGCTCCCAATCTAGGACAGGACTTGATATACTCAAAGTTCCACAATGGACACAATCTCGCATCTTCAATGATGTGCTGCGAAAATATCAATAACACAAATCTTAAAGACAACTGGTAAATCTCTCAATATGCAGAGTATCAGAATACTCCTGCATTAGTGCTGCCCCAATCCCAGTTGACGAGGCGTCACTTCGAAGAACAAAAGTCTTCTCAATAGTAGGTAACCTAAGAATAGGTGGAGATGAAAATAGGTCTTTAACCTGGTCCAATGAGGATTGACATTCTTTTGACCAGCGGATCAAATTAGGCGACCCTTTCTTCAATAAAGTAGAAAGCGGTGCCATAATGGAGGACAGATTCGGAATGAATCGTCCGTAGAATTGGATCAAACCTAATAGACTCCTTACTTGTTTCTTTGTCTTAGGGACCGAAATGTTAAGTATTTTTGAAACATTGTGGTCCTCTGTCTTTAAAAGACCATGACCAACACGATGACCTAGGAAAGAAATCTCACTAAATCCTATAAAGGCTTTAGAGGGTTTTGCAGTCAAGTTATACTCGCGAAGAGTAGACAGTAATTCGTATAAACCCAAATAGTGATCTTCCAGGAATCACTGAATAGACAGATATCATCTAGATATGCTATGACATCTGTACGATATGCGAGAATTCGCCGCATCATGCGTACGAATGTAGCAGGGGCGTTCATAAGACCAAAAGGCATGAAATTCCATTGGAATAAACCCCTAGGTGTAGAAAAAGCTGTAAAAGGTTTGGCACGTTCAGTTAGCGGGACTTGCCAATAACCTTTAGACAAATCTAGTTTGGTAAAGAATCTAGAATTAGAAAGTTTATTGAGTAGCTCTTCTAATGAAGGCATAGGTTCAGCGTCGAACTTCGTAACTTGGTTCAATTTGCGATAATCTACGCAAATGCGAATGTTATTATCCTTCTTTCGAACAATAACCATAGACGAAGAGTATGCTGAAGTGGATGGTTCAATGATTTCCAAACGTATCATTTCATCCAATTCTTTTTCGACTTGAGACTGGAAATGGATAGGTATTGGATAGGGTCTGACTCTGATAGGATTATGATCAGTCAGCACAATGTCATGTTCAATGACATGTGTGTGTCCCGGGATGTCTGTAAGAACATCCTGAAATGTTTGCAACATCGAAGAAACTTGTCGATGTTCCTCAGCGGAAAGATTTGGAGAAACGGTCACGTTTTTCCAAGATTCCGTAGAATAAAGTGGGACCATAGAAAGAGGAAGATTGACATCAGAAAAAGTAGTTTCCTCATCCTGTATAACTGACAGCGATGAGTATTGACCATGAGGTACTTGAGAATTGTCCGTTGCCTGGAAAATAGGCTGCAAATAGTCTGGTCTTTCATGAAATTCCGTGAGCATATTTATGTGGAAAGTTTTATGCTTTCCATCAATATCGACAACATAGTCGACATCAGAAATTTTGGAGACTATTGCATATGGACCTTTCCATGCAATTAGAAGTCTGTTCTCCCTTGAAGGAAGTAGGACGAGAGCTTTGTCACCTGGACAAAGTTGTCGTAGACATCTATTCTTATTCGCAAACTGCCTTGCCTTTTCTTTAGCAAATTCGGAAGACGAAGTTGCTAGTCTGCATACCTCAATGATTTTTTTCCTAAGAGCAATGACGTACTCATAAGAAGACTGAGTCTCATCGCTAATATTATCGGCAGTGATTAGATCGTGAAGTAAAGACATAGGGCCGCGCGGTTGCGCGCCAAAGACAAGTTCAAAAGGGGAAAACCCCGTATGTTCATTGGGGACCTCTCTATACGCAAAGAGAGCCGCGGGTAAGACCCTGTCCCAATCCTGAGGATGATCCTCAGTTATTTTACCCAGTAAAGTTTTTAGAGTCCTATTTAAACGTTCGACCAACCCATTAGACATTGGGTGATAGATACTGCTGAGAGACCTTTTTATATGTAGCATAGACATTACCTGTGACATAGTGTCTGATATCAGTTGAGTGCCATGGTCTGACAATATTTCTCCGGGAAAACCCAAGCGAGAAAATATCAGCCAAAGAGCGTCTGCGATATCAGCAGTTGAGATGCTCTTGAGAGGTATTGCCTCTGGCCAACGTGTGCACATATCGACACATGTAAGAATAAAATTGATGCCCTCTAGCCGACTTAATTCTAAAAGGACCGATAATATCTATTGCCATTTTTTGAAAAGGGCGAATTGGAATGTCAGCAGCCTGAATAGGCGCAGCATGTCGTGGTCCTTTAGATTTGACCTCCTGACATACTTTGCAAGAGCGACAGTACATTCGTATGTCCTTGCTTACAAATGGCCAAAAGAAAGCCGCAAGAACTCTCGACTTTGTACGGGAAAAACCCATATGTCCAGCACATTGCGAGTCATGAGCATGTTGCAATATTTGCACCCTCATGCTCTTAGGCACAAGAATTTGTGAATGAGTGGATGTAGTCGAGTCTTGTACCATACGTACAAGTACGCCGTTCTTCATAGAAATCCAAGATTTTCTATTAGTATTTTGATTAGGATCACCTTTTTTTGCTAGAATGAAGAATTTTTGTAACGACGGATCTTCTTCTTGCAATTTGATAAATGAGTCACGTGTAATAGTCAAGTGACTATTTTGTTCATTTACTTCATCATTATTAGTTAATGAAGTTTGAGGTGGATCCAGAGCATGTGCTCTTGTGACCACCGTATTGGTAGCTTCAATGTTTTGCTCTTCCCAAACAGCAATCTGCTGTGGGGTACATTCCCTAACTCCGTGAATACGACCAATAATAAGGTCCGCAATAGGGTTTGGAAGTAGACACGCGTGGACCTCTCCCGTGAAGAAAGGAGTAGCAATATGTATTATGGCAGTAGGATATTTTTCCAACGTGCCACCAAATGTGACACATTTGATGACCTTTCCTGTAGCACAGAATGGATCTACAAGAGATTGCCTAACCCCAACAGTAGTACATCCAGAATCAAACAACACCGAGACTGGATTACTATTTACAAGCCCCTTATGTAATATAAGAGAACCTCTCCCATCATGAGCAACATTAGCAGGAAGAGCGGGCAAAGGATGACCACAGCTTAGAGTACTATGGTTTTCGGATCAAATAAAGTACTGCATTGGATACATTTATTTGCCCTACCAAAGTCAAAAGATGAGCATCCGATAGCATTATGGTCTTTATCATTATTAACCTGTTTATCTGCTCCCTGAGATTCTTGTTGAACAGAGTTTGTCTGTTGATATCTTTTTCTCTTCTGTTGCGATCTACCGCGACCATTATTGCCTCTGCAATTATCATTAAAGTCCCTACTGTAATTTTTATCCTGGTTTGCGTTCCAGTTTCCATAACTGTCATTACCATCTCTATGCTGTTGAGAACCTCTATTATCTTGGTATTGAGGTCTCTGCAAATAATATTTTCCTCTATACCGATTACCTTTATGAAAATTTCTAAAGTTACCGGGAATAGAATACCGTGTAATATTAGGTTGTCTCCAGTTCTGGGAAGAAGAATCTCCCTGAAATTGATTACCCTGGTTCTGGGCATAATTACGGTTACTCTTTTTATTGAAATTTTGCTGGCTACCCTGAAATTTACGCATAAAATTCGGGCCATAAGGTGCTGCCGAAGCAACTGGCAGACCTTCTTTTACCTTAGAGTTGCCAATGGTTATGTGAGGATGTGCAGTAACATACTGGCTACAGTATTCTTCCATTTCTTTTATATTTTTAGGCTTACGCTCATGAAGAAAAGAAAGAAAAGCTTCATTAACAGAAGACATAACCTTGTCTCTAAGAAGTAAGTCCATGAGGGCTTCAAATGTACTTTCTGTCTTAGAAAGCTCAACCCATCGTAAAAAAGTAAGACGTATGCCTGAGATGAATTCTGAGAATTCAACTCCAGTTTCTGGTAACATGTTTTTAAATTTAAGACGATATCCGTCTTCGTTAAGTTGGTACTTCTTTAACAATGCCGCCCTGACAACCTCATAGTTGTTCTTGTCAGGCACATCTACCATACCCAACAAAGTCAAAGCATCACCTCTAAGTATCTTGGACAGATGATAAACATATAATGTTTTATCTATATTATGCACCTTACATGCACTTTCAAATCTATCTAGATAAAATGTTATATCATCAATTGAAGCATTGAATGTTGGTAAATTAAGCTTGAAATCAACAGCACTAGACTTATTAGCAGATGATACCTTATTAGCATCATTAGCATTACTAGATAACTTCAACTTTTCTAACTCCAAAGCTAAGAGTTTTTTCTTCATGTTCCATTTTTGCTTTTCTCTCATCAGCTTCTCTTTGTAACCTTCTTTCTTCAGCCTCAGCCTGTTTTTCTAATCTTTTATTTTCAGCCTCTATTTCAAGTCTCTTATTTTCAGCTTCTTTTTCAAGTCTCTTATTTTCAACCTCAGCCTGAAGTCTCTTCTCCTGAGATTCTGCTTCTCTTTTTTGTTTTTCCATTTCCATTTGTAATCTCTTTTCATCTACCTGCATCTGCAGTTTTAAATTTTCAGCATCTATTCTCTTTTGTTCAGTTAGTTCTTTCATTTTCTTTTCCTCCGACTTCAATGCCTTGGCATATTGAACAGTCGCAAATTCTTCTAATTTATCACCTGTCTTCCCAAGGGCTTTACCCTGCTCAATAAAGTACTCAAATGTAGACATGATGTCTAAAATGTGAGTACAGAACCTGAAATAATTAATTATCTTATTTCAATCTTAATAGCAACAAGACTTAATAAAGTGCTTGTATAATTACTATGTTTACTCCAATCTCTGTGGGAAACAAGACTTGACACCAATTTGTATTATCAGTTGTACAATAATATCACAAGTCACCTCTTAATTATCAGTGCACTACCCAAATCAGTGCATAACCATCAGTTATTTATCATAACTGCACTACAATAGTGCATAAGGAAAAAAACCACCAGCTAGTTATGATAAGTGCACTATAGATCAATAGTGCATGAGCATATATGTAACAATAGTGAAAGCTAACTATGCAAGAACTATGCAAACAATAACAAGACAATGTAAACAATAACAAAGTACCAACAATGTAAACAAAACAAAGATCAAAGTCAATGTAAACAATAACAAAGATCAGAGTCAATGTAAACAATAACAAAGATCAACGTCAATGTAAACAATAACAAAGATCAGAGTCAATGTAAACAATAACAAAGATCAAACAATACGAAAACATTCGCATAAGTCAAATAAATAAACAGCGAAACTAAAAAGAATATGATGACAGAATGCGAAGATATGACAAACAAATGACGCTACAGTATATACACAACAATTTACGTGAAGAACTGAATAATAGAAAAGAGGAGACCTACAAATACAAACAATTGAAATCGAAACTAAAAAACAGAAAGAAAGAGAGAAACAAAAAAAAAAAAAAAAAAAATATACAAAAAACGAAAATAAAGCACAACTCGTCACAACTAAACAGATATAGCAACGATTGTCGCTAGCAAATTTCACAGTAGGAAATTCGCACAGTCCCTAACGAAAACGCTAACAGTAGAACCTCTGTGACGTGGTATCATATACTGAAAGACACCGCCCAACCGAGAAAACCCGCAGAAATATAAACATATAAATACAAATCCAAATAACATATAACATGTAAACATATAAAGAGTGCGAAAAATGTGATAGACAGAAGGCTCAGTTAGAACATAAGGGCACAGTTCACAAACAAAACAGGCCACTTAACTTCTATGTATCCACAACGTCAGCACAGTTCAGAACAGGATGTGATCAGCATTCTTAGGACAATGATCCAACGTTGATCCATATCTGCTCTCGTAAACTGCCATGACGAAGGAAATGAGCTTCTAACAGGAAACAGCTTCTGACAGGAAACAGCTTCTGAACTTGACCTTCTGAATCTGCAACAGTAATTCTGAGACCGGAACAGTTGTTACGGCACTTGTCCTTCTTCTCAACAGATCAGGAAATCCATTCGCTCGGTACTTGTCCTTCTATTTGTAGACAAACTTCAATACCGCCGAGCAGCGCCGGGTAGTTTCAAAATATCAACAACTGTCAGTACTGCTGCGTCTTTCAAAAAATTTCATCAAAGGTGATGAATAGCAACTGCAATGTTGTCTTGTAGTCTGCTGATGATGTCTGGGTTTGTTGACCCCCTTGAGAGTTGGTACCAGAATAAACCAACTATTGGCCACCATGAATTGATAAGGGTGGAATTAGGATGCCGTCAAATTACCACCTCTATCGACACCAGGTATTACAATGCAAGATGTGGGTGTCTTATCTGGTTTAGATTGTTGCGGTGTGTGTGTTGCAGTAGAACAGTTCAGGGTACACCACAGGCAACATGACGTGTAGAGTCATAAAAATGGTAACTTCGCTTTAGGTTTATACCATTTATTGCACGCCACAAAACAGTCATGATACTTATGTTATCATCAGCATAGTATAACGAATGCAGCATTCAAACTCATGTTAACTGACAGTCATGTAGGAGTCAATACTCAATAGTTGTATGGAAAACAAATATCATAGCGAAGCTTGATAAATAATACATATAACTTCTGCAACCGTGGTCCGCTGCAGATCCTTAATGTTCATAGACAATAATAATTATTCCTTCCTGATGCTAGCAGATCAGATGTATACAATACGTCCGTTTACTGTCTGCACGTGAGTAGCATACATGGATTACAGGTCAGCTCGACCTTTATAACCTTCCTAAGTCTAACCATCTGACTTGGACGTGATCTCTGATATAACGAATCCTGGAACACAGACAATAGTCTTGTTGGTCTAGAGCGACCCATAGATATATAACTAGTTCAGGTATAAAGATACCGATGACTTAATCCTAGTCAAAGTACCTCTCCATTTTGAATCACACAGGCGAGCAAAAAGGCGACAAAATGACGAACCTCTAGATGATAGCCTAAAGTTCGATACAAGAGGAATTACCTTATTTCGGAAAATCAACCATGAACATATGCCTCCAGGCAGGCTTGAATAATACGGGGAAATAGTCTAGTTAGCTAACTAACTCACAAAGACGATGTATTTCCCTCAGAGAATCACAAGACGCAGTCGCGTCCGCTCGCTAATCAGTCCATTTCTCAACTGCCCGACCTGGGCGGAACAACAAACGACAACCAAGTCGAGACATGCGCAGAGTGACAATCTCTGAGTCGCTGTTCACAATAAGACGATTCTAAGAACATTCGAGATAAAAGTCTTACACAGTCGCGCCTTTTATGGACATGAACAGAAGCGTTAAGAAAGGTTTCAAACATCTACAACAGTTGACTGATACTACCAAATAAGGAGATATGGTCACGCTTCGTTCAAGACATTATAGACCGAACGTGTCTCTATACAAGAGGAGGTAAACTCATAAAAAATAGCAGTATCGATATATCGGGTTCTGTCCCTTTGACCCTAAAATATATATAACATGCATTTCAGTCAAATAATGATCATACATACGAAAAACGATCATACAAAGACTTTGGAAAAAAGTAATTATTTGTGCGTAACACTGACATTGATTTTACGTGAGTATCCCTTTATTTCTTGTACAGAGACAGGTGTCCCTCGCCATTCAGGCAAATACTCGCCGATTTCGGAGGTACCCATTGCAGCTGGGTCGGCTCAGGAGCCGCCAGTCCCTGGTCGACGACACTCCTTCAAATGTCCTCGCCAGGTCTCGAGTTAATCCAGTCCAAATCCCGGTCGACGAAAAATCCTCAAATGCCGTCGCCCGGGTTTGATCCTGTATCACCCGGTCGCCAGAGCGGTGTTGTAGCCACTACGCTAGCGCGGCTCCCTTGGTGTACGTTTATTGAAGGGCTGTGCTTCTTGGGGAGCTGAAGAGGAATGAATGAATGAGACAGAAGGCAGGGAATACAAGGCGAATAGGGTGATATTAAAAGCCGTCTTTGATTCAAGGGATAGATCTCCAACATCCACCGTCTGTTGCCTACCACCGAGGAGTTTAAAGAATTCGCTGCGTTCAAAAGAACATTATGCAGCCGATTTTCTAGAATATTCTTACTGCACTCTTTTACACAGACTTGTTAATTTCATATCCGAATATCTTATGTGGATTTTTTTTTTTTTCGTCGCGTTGGCAGTGGCAAAACAACTGCTTTACTGCGGTATAAAATGGAGATTCTCATTAAAGTTCCGGGCTCCATCATTAAAGGCGTACTTTACTACCAGCATCAGTTGACATCGTCTGTTGATGAGGTCCATGGTATCTCAGAAAAACAACTGTCACAGATATCCAGACCGCAACTTTAACACAAATGAAAACAGTTTCCGAAGAGATTGCCCATTGCTATTGTCTTCTGTCTTTGTTCTTCGGTGTTTTTGGCCACTGCTGTTCTCAGCATCAGATAAATATAGGTCATTAACCGGCACTCGTTGGACACAAAGGAGGACAAAAATTGGCTGTGCGTCCGTTCACAATTTACTCTCACGGCCAGGCAATGGCACTGTTTGGATGGTCCTCGGTTCGATTCCTGGTAAGCCAATCGCTAATATTTCTTTTCTGTTGTCTGGTGTTCTCTTTGAAGTCCAACAAGTCCCTTTATTTATTACTCACAAGACTCAGGTTTCCTTCATTATTTACTCTGTATTAAATACATTTGTTCAACAAAGGTCACTCCGCAAAACTCTCTTTCTAGTTCCTACTTAAGCATTTCAATGCTGCCCATCCTTCTTACTCAAACAAACGTGTTGGTGGTGATCAATCATTTGTTTACGAAGATCCGTTATATTGTGTATGTATATATATATATATATATATATATATATATATATATATATATATAGATATATATATATATATATATATATATATATATATATATATATATATATATATAAAGGTAAAGGATCTCGTTACATGCCCATTGAGACATATTGGGAATATGGTGTTAGGCCCAGATTTTCTCGACCATCGGCATACTAGGGGTGATGTGGTCAGCATCACGCCGGCCGCCTTTAGCCTTCCCAGAAATGTTCAGGTACCCAATTCATGTGGCAGGGTCAACCCTGGAGCTGTCTGCAGTATAAAAAATTCCACCTCAACTAAGCATCGAACCTTGGACCATTGAACTGGGAAGCCAATGCACTAACCAATGGGATACCGTGGCATCGTTTTTGTATAGACACACGCAAAGCCCCGTGCAGTTTCCGGGGTAAATAATAATAACAGCACCACTGCACGCGCCGGTATCTTACAAGACTACTAATAGAACTTGTTATGAACGGAAGCTGGCAACTTGAACATGTAACACAAACTGCCCCATAAACTACTGCTGCAAGAGCACGTGACTGTGTGGTACAGGCTTCCTACTGCAGTGGTGGCTCTATGCTCTGTAAGGAGGACAAAAGAAAATTATGACGAGGATACATATAAAGACCTCCACGTGCAACTGTCTCAGAGTTTGTCAACTAGTGTCACCGACACTCATGGGTCAACAAGCTGTAACTATGGTTCTATCGCTTCCCCTCGTCTAGCGTCACCATCATTAACTTTGATACGATATCATGCTCGATACGATATCATGCTCGATACGACATAAAGCTCGATACGACATCATGCTCGATACGAAATCACGCTCCATTCGATATCATTCTGGATACGATATCATGCTCGATATAATATAATGCTCGATACGATATCATGCTCGATTCGATATCATGCTCGATACGATATCACACTCGATAAGATATCATGCTAGAATGGCTGTGCGCCCTTTCACGATTTTCTGTCACAGCAATCCGATGGCGCCGTTTGGTTGGTCCTAGGTTCGATTCCAGGTAAGCCTATCACTTATATTTTCTTTTCTGTTGTCTGGTGGCATCCTTTATGTCCAACGAGTACCTGTTTATTACCTTTATTTATTGGTTTACTTATTTATTTACATGCCAGAATATGCAACGATTTAATGTTGTACTTCACTCTATTTGTGCTCTAGTCTACACATTCTACTGATTAAATAATTCTGAGGGGCGGGATTCGTCGAATGACTATCAATATTCAGTATGTCCACGCATCATAACAGAATGAGAAACACTTAACAACAGAATAATGACAAGACTTCAGCCCGACCTGACTATGCAGTATTAATAAATAAAGACGCATATGTTATAATCCGAATACAGGAAGTAGGGACTGGCTGTGCGGCTCAGGCCACCCTGAATTTTGAAGAAGAAAAAAAACCTATATTGTACCTTAAAATACACCTAGATACACCTATATTTTGAATTTTTGGTTACTTTTGGGCTACTTTATGCGGTATTTTGGGCTACTTTGGGGAACTTTGGGCGAAAAACCAAAAGTTGGTCTAGGTGGCGTTCTTCAACTAACGACGGAAAATGACACCTAGACGGGAGTCAACAGGACACCAAAAAACCTAGATCTAGGTGAATCCATTTAGAAGTGGCAACGTTGGTGGGGCTAGGCATGGCTCCTGTATGACAATGCTCGACTCTAGGTCCACTGCCGTGACGTTACAATGTAATCAGTCCCGAAATTATTTCCGAAAAACAAGAAATTACTGAACGGCCGCAGTGACCAAGTGGCGTGCGTTCCCTATATCGCCCTCCGGCGTTTACATGGGAGGAAGAGTTATGCGGTATAGAGGCTAGATGATGCCGAAAGCTGCCTCTCGCATTTATAAATTATATTCAGGGCCCCACGCGTTAAATCCCTTGAGCTAGCAATGTATTCTCGCTAGGACCACAGTGAGCAACCTCCATGTCCATATAGGCAATGTAAACCGATGGAAACTGCTGTATGAAATAATAAAATTGAAGGGGAGGGGAGACTAAAACCAATAGCTTTATGATCATGGCTTATTCTGCATTCATGAATCATATTCTATTCAAGGAAAATAAACAGTTCTGTTTTAGGGCTACAGTGATGATGATTGTATCAGCGCGATCTCCGTCCAATAAAATACAATCCTTTTGTTACTTTTGTTTTTTTTTAACAATAAATTGCTTTGCCTCATTTCCCGGAGGCACGGTGCTTTCAGCCGTAGACAATTATCCTTTAATTATATCGGGACGGGGATTCTGTTATTAGTAGGCCTTCAGTGGCATTTCAGTTTCCGCTGAAGTGCTCCTCTGTGGTATTTGTGAGCATTCACTAAATGTGCCAATGGGGAAATAACTGAATATGTTTGTGTTCTTCAGAATAATATGACCCAGTTTTTACATCCCCTCTGTTCTCTCCATCTCAGAAAATGAAGAAATTGTTAAAACGGTAAAAACAATAGGTATTTCCATAGCAGATACTGCCGTAGAGAATTGAAGCGTCAGAGACTTCATTATACTAGGTCCAGCAACGAGAGGTGGGGTTACCAGTTCCCTTCCTGGCTGCCTTTTCCTTCTGTAGCTCAAGAGCAGAGAGTCAGGAACCCATCTACAGCTGGGTAGACCGGACTGTGACGCCACCATTCTTTCAAACCCGGCACCTTTGCCACGAGAGGCCTGTGCTTATAAACAATAGCAATTAGTTCTTCCGTTATCATTAAGTTCCCTGAGGAGCATAGGTCTTCAACAAATTCACACATAGTCCTCCTGTCATGTGCCATCCGATCAATGTCCTTCCATGCCTGCTTTAACCCATTCATTTCTGTTTTCATGTCTCTTCCCCTTGTGTTTTGTAGTCTCCCTCAACCTGTCTTGCCCTGGAGATTCAAGAACAATGACTGCCCTGTAATGCATTCAACAGGTTTCCACAATGTGTGTCGTATCCATCGCCAGCGTCTTCTCATCTCCTGTCCCACTGGTTCTTGCCTCTGGCTCTTGTCATCAGTTCCATGGTCGCGATCTTGTCATAACCCTTTCAGTCCTTCAATTCCACACAATTAGTGCGACAGTTTACCCGCTAACAATGTATAGGTAAAAGACTACAGTCGTTAACTCTTTGACTCCGCAATTATTTTCCACCCTGTGCCGTAATTTTAATTTGTGATAGACTAAAAACAACGCTCAGAGAGTTGTTTTGGCACGGGTGTCAAATCTGAATTAATATTAGACAAACATAAAGGTATGTTTTCAGGCACTCGTAAGAAATAAAGAAGTAGAACACTTGGACAACAGAAAAACAACAGACGTGAGTGGCTTACCCAGGGTTCGAACCCCGTACCTTCCGTACGACAACTCCGCCTAGCTATCACTGTTTACAGGCCTCGGGTTTCCCTTCCTTATGTGTTATTTGTGTCAAATCTGACCAACGCTATGAGCGTTGTTCCGGAGTCAAAGAGTTAAGCAACAGAAAGTCGCTAGAGTTACTAAATGAAAACTTTTTTTTTTTTTTAAATGTAAAACTTTTGCCTCGTTTTGGCGAGGCGCGTCCCGTTCAACCTAGTCGGTTATATTAGGGCGCATGTCCAATATAAAAGACCTTTAAGTCTGAGATGAAAACTGTCACAGTCATGGATACTAAACATTTCTGTCGGGAATGACACACCCAATAATAAACAAATGGCGACAATTCCTGTGTGGCTAAATTCTCATTAAGAACCGTCACTGCACATCACATTCAAACTTTATAAGTGTAAACTTGATTTTTCTTTATAGCAGTGTTGCCTCGCTTTGTTGAGGTGGCATTGTTCAACCTAGGTACAAGATACGTCGGTTATATTAGGGCGCATGGCCAAATATAACAGACTTTGTGGTCTGGTATAATAATTTAACTAAACAAACGGTTCACACACACAAAAAAATAATAATGATTGCGTGTGGATAAATATAGCGTGTAAGTTGAGCGTTCGAAGTAGGAAGTAAGCACGCGTGAGCAAAACGGTACACTTATATGTTCTTCACATAATTCACGCCATCTCTCTACTCCTCTTGACACACGGCATGTGTGTTTACTCACGCTCAAAATTGGTCTATACCTCCTACACAACACGACCACTACCCCACAATTAGCGATAATGCAATCATTCTCTCCCCCCCCCACCCCCCCCCGCCCCAAGTCAGACATTTAGGAAGTATGACTCACGAAGTCCAAGCAATATTACACCCCTCTACCCTCCCTTCTCTCCCTCCCACGTCCACTCTATCACACGCGAGGGTCATTATGGGTTCTTAAGAAAGAAGTGAACCGCTTGAGTTCCAGTCAAATACTGTGTATCTGGTTTATCTGAACCACTTGAGTTCCAGTCAAATACTGTGTATCTGGTTTATTTGAACCACTTGAGTTCCAGTAAAATACTGTATGTCTGGCTTATTTGAACCCCTTGAGTTCAAATCAAATACTGTATGTCTGGCTTATTTGAACCGGTTGAGTTCCAGTCAAATACTGTATGTCTGGCTTATCTGAAACACTTGAGTTCAAGTCAAATACTGTATGTCTGGCTTATTTGAACCACTTGAGTTCAAGTCAAATACTGTATGTCTGGCTTATCTGAACCACTTGAGTTTCAGTCAAATACTATATGTCTGGCTTATTTGAACCGGTTGAGTTCCAGTCAAATACTGTATGTCTGGATTATCTGAACCACTTGAGTTTCAGTCAGATACTGTATGTCTGGCTTATCTGAACCCCTTGAGTTCCAGTCAAATACTGTATGTCTGGATTATTTGAACCGGTTGAGTTCCAGTCAAATACTGTATGTCTGGATTATCTGAACCACTAGAGTTTCAGTCAAATACTGTATGTCTGGCTTATTTGAACCACTTGAGTTCAAGTCAAATACTGTATGTCTGACTTATCTGAACCACTTGAGTTTCAGTCAAATACTATATGTCTGGCTTATCTGAACCCCTTGAGTTCCAGTCAAATACTATATGTCTGGATTATTTGAACCGGTTGAGTTCCAGTCAAATACTGTATGTCTGGATTATCTGAACCACTTGAGTTTCAGTCAAATACTGTATGTCTGGCTTATCTGAACCCCTTGAGTTCCAGTCAAATACTGTATGTCTGGATTATTTGAACCGGTTGAGTTCCAGTCAAATACTGTATGTCTGGATTATCTGAACCACTTGAGTTTCAGTCAAATACTGTATGTCTGGCTTATTTGAACCCCTTGAGTTCCAGTCAAATACTGTATGTCTGGATTATCTGAACCGCTTCAGTTCCAGTCAAATACTGTATGTCTGGCTTGTCTGAACCACTTGAGTTCCAGTCAAATACTATATGTCTGGCTTATCTGAACCACTTGAGTTCCAGTCAAATACTGTATGTCTGGCTTATTTGAACCACTTAATTTCCAATCAAATACTGTATGTCTGGCTTATTTATAACAAACTGCACTCAAGATCTCTCCATCATTATCGCCATCATGTTCCCTTTTCACTCCCTGTGGAGCACGGAGCCACCAATACAGATGGAAGTCCTTGCAGGAAAAGTTCTGCAGCAATTTGATTGACATGATGTGGTTGCCAGCCTCATGCACAACCTCATATAAATGGCCTTGTATGACGTGCCTTGGGGGGAGCGGTAGTCCTGTACTTCATTTCTCTCATCAGCGCCCCCCTTCCCCGGAACTACACGGGGCAACAGATGCATATCGTCCACGTTAAAAAATCTCTTCCCACACATTTTCCCCCCATATCTGTTGTTCTCAGCACTTGTCTAGAATTACAATCGAAGATAGTTAACAACAGAGAAAAAAAAACTTATGAGGCCTGACTCTTAACAGCGGCCAAATATTTATTTCCGCGTGTAGTCGGTTGGTTAGGCCAGAAATCGGAGCGTCTCCTTGAATAAGCCTGGCCACGTCGCTAAGATAAAATTCCGGATTCCGCTGTCTCCATTAGTCTGACTGGATTTGAGGGAAGCCGGAGAGATGGCGAGAGTTAGGAAGTGAGACGAGAAGGGCTGCGAAGATGAAAAGTGAGGGGGAATTGGCACAGACAGGGGGTGGGAGGAGGGAGAGAGAGATGATGATGATTATGAAATAAAGAAACTCCTGGGGTATGTGAAGGATTAAACTGCTTGCGATAAGGAAAGGCTTGGACTTTTTTTTTTTCTTTCGAAAAGAGAAAAGGACAAGAGATAGCCAGCCAGGAAACAAAACAGATAGAGAAAGGGAATTTGCAATTTAAACCAAAAAAAAAAAAAAAAACCTTGCGTTTAAGAGCTTGTGAGGCAATGAACGGCTTTCGATAATGAAATGCTGCTGCCAATTTTTGTCTGTCCTGAAAGAGAAAAATACAGCGCGCGGAAATGAGAGCGAGAGAGATAGGGAACGAACGAACGAACTTTATTTTTAAAGGGTTAAGAATTGGGCACGCAGGCCCGTCTGACATTCTGCCCTTCCTCTCTCTATCATCATGTATACTATATCCTTTCATCCTCACATTTACTTTAAGCATAATTAAGGCATTTATCATTATAAAAGTAATATTACATTTGCAATAATCATCAGAATTAAAGTACGTTTTTAAAATAAAATTTAAAAAAAATAATAATAATAATGAATTTGAAAATAAAATAAAAAATAAATAAAAATAAACATTAAAAAAAACAACAACAAGACATAAAGAGAGAGAGAGAGAGAGAGAGAGAGAGAGAGTAGTACCATGCCTAGTGGCGTAGAAGATCATGTCTCTCCACAACTTCCTGTCTCCAGTACAACTTATCAATTCTGCTGTTGACTTCTTTCCATGCCACGATGTCAAACTGTCCAGTATTTGTTCTCTTTGTCTTCCCCTATCTCTTTTTCCTTCAATCTTACCTGTTGTTACGATATATTCCAGCTTTCCTCTTCTCATAACATGCCTTTAAAAAAGTGGATTGCTTCTTTCTAACTTGTGACATAAGTTTCCTTTGTGCATTGGCCTCTTTCATGACATCCTCATTACTCTTTTTGGCTGCCCATAGTATTTTAAACATTCTTCTGTAAAACCACATCTCTGTTGCCTCTAGTGTCTTCCCTATTTGTTTATTAATTGTCCATGACTCACTCCCATATGTCAGGATTGGTTCTATATAACAATGAAGAACTCTCTCTTTCTTACTTCCAATGACAAAGAATTGTTGCATAAAAAGCTCTTCATTTTATAGAATGCTGTTTTTGCCTGAGCTATTCTGCTCTTCACTTCTGAGATGCATCTTCCATCCGTTGTATTCCCGTGTATTTGAATTTATTGACTTGTTTTAAAACGGTTCCATTTACCTTGATTGTGCATTCTGGGGAAGCCCTTTTCTTTGAGACGACCATTACTTCTGTCTTTTTGCTGTTAAGGCTAAGGCCTTTATTTTCACTTTCTATCACTATTGTATCAACCATTTCCTGCAGCTCCTTTTCACTTTTTGCTATTTAGACTGTATGTATCATCACCATATCTCAAGTTGTTCATATTATGTCCTCTAGAGATCTCATTATATTTTCACTGTACACATTGAACAGATCCGGTGACAGCACACATCCCTGCCTGACACCCTTTTTTTACTTGCTGAAACGTTCCTATTTGGCTGCTAACTTTTACAGCTGCTGTTTGTTGCCAGTACATGTTTTTTATTATCCTCAAGCCCTTTCCATCAATGTTGATGCTTTCTAACATTTTGATAATTTCCTCATGTTTTACTTTGTCAAATGCCTTAGTGTAATCTATAAAGCACAAGTACAGATCTGTCTTCACCTCTATGGCTCTTTCTATTAATGTTCTTATAATAAATATAGCATTGTTTGTGCCTTTACCTTCTACAATTCCACAATGATCATCACTGATTTCTGGTTTAATTTTATTTCTCACTCTTCTCATGATAATTCGTAATAATATTTTGGTCACATGACTCATAAGACTAATGGTGCAGTGTTCTTCACATTCCAAGGCTCCAGGTTTCTTTGGCAAAGATATGAATATGGATTTTAGCAGATCATCAGGTATTTGACCACTGTTGTAGATGTCATTTAAGAGTTTTGTTATCACTTCTACTCCAAATTCTCCCAAAGCTTCCATTTCCTCTACTGTGACATTATCTGGTCCAGGCGCTTTGTCTTTCTTCATGTGGTGCGCATGGCATCCTCTACTTCTGCCACAAGTATTGGACGTCCTTCGCAACTGTCCTCGTTGTTCAAATCTAGCCTTTCATCATCTTCATGTATTCTGTCCACCTTTCTATCATGTTCTCATGACCCATTAACAATGTTCCTTCTTTTGATTTCAAACAGCCAGTGACTGTTTGTGTCCTTCTGCCTGTTAACTCATTTACTTGCGTGTACATAGATTCTGTGTCTTTTCGGTTCTGTACTTCAAGCTCTCTGCACTTCTGGTTTAGCTTTGCTGTTTTACATTTGTTTACTATTTCCTTATTTAGTCTGTCATATTCTTCGTTGTCTTGCTTCTTCTTCCTTCTTGTATCCATCAGTTGTAAAATTTCATCCATCATCCACTTCTTCTTTGCAGTCTTCTTTACTTCTGGTACGATTTATTTTGATGTATTGATTCCTTTAGCATTTCCCACTGTTCATCTATACTCTGTATTTTTTCTATTGCATTGTACCTATTCTGTACAGTAATGTTGTATCTTTCAATCATTTCCTTATCTGATTTAAGTAAGGCTAAGTTTAATTTGATGGTGGAGAGAGAGAGAGAGAGAGAGAGAGAGAGAGAGAGAGAGAGTGAGAGAGAAAGTGAGAGAGAGAGAGAGAAAGTGAGAGAGAGAATTGGGGGGAACGCAACGAAAACACAATCAATTTAAATTACAAGTTATGTACAGAATGTATTTAATATGAATATTGTAGTGACATATATTATTACAAATGTTCTATGTGTGTCAGTTGTGTAGTAGTAAAATGAGGTAATACTGGTTTTGTTTTGTTCAAGCTCTGTTGGTATTTGTCATCATGACTTCAATAGTTTGTCTTTAGGGACTAGTATTGGAGATGTTCACAGTTCCTGATTTTAAGACAAGTAAATTCCCCTCTTAATAGTATTTTTATAAAGTTATTTCAAGATGAGGGGACATAATGTTGAGCTCAGCTGGCCAACTCTGCTTATCTTGAGTGATGGCGGCAGGAAAGGACTCCTCTGCTCGAATTCTCCTCTGGGCTCAGGAGACACCTCACTGATAGCTAAAAAGACCAAGGAGTATGCTGTCCGACTCTGGATTCAGCAAATCTCTGACCAGATGCTGCTCAGTACCATCAAGACCACTGTCCCACAATTCATACGAATAACACAGATACGTTGATTAGCAATGAATTCTGGCACAAACTGGCACAAATTTCCATCTGCTTATCTTCCAGGCTTTTATTGAGCAAAATTTTAGCTGGCTTCAACGCACTGATGCTTTATCAGGATCATTTAAACAAGTGGTTTCGAACTAACGCTCCCAAGTGTGTATATCAGCGAGACTGGCCAATGAGCCACGTTTCGACAAGTGTTTGAAAAAATGTTATCTTTTCCCGTCTCCCCTAACAACCAAGATAGTATTTATAGCCCGACCAATCGTGGTTAGGCTTTCATTTGTTGCGCTCCAATCAATTTGAAGTTTACATGGTAGGCTATTTCTGTAACGTAAATTTTTTTCAAACACGTTAAAAAAAAAATCTTATGAGCAGAAATGATTTTATGCTGTCAGGCACCCCCAATATTTTATTTTGGGTATAATTTATTAATTCCTGGACTATTTGCGTAACGTTTTACATATTATTTGTCAGCAAGCCCTAAGGAACCCAAAAATACTAATTTAAAGGAGCTACGTGGCTGCGTTCAAAATATGCAATTTCTTCTACCTCCTGTTTCGAAGATGTGCTGTCTGGGTACTGTTATGTGTTCAAACGTAAACCCATCTAATGTTGTCTTTTCTAATAAGAGTTTGTTATGATTTATAAACCTAACTCTGGGAAAGGGTAGTGTATTTTATCACTGTCCGTCTGAAAAAGTTAGTGCTTGTAGACTTACACGCGTGATGCCAGCATTTGTATATCGCGCGTCGCGTGTTGCATGCGTTCCTGATTTTCAGCCCTCCCCTCTCGCTATCCTTTTGTCCATCTGTTCGTTCGTTTTGGTAACGTAATATAATTAATGTTAGGATTAATTTAGGTCATTACGCAGTACGTCTCAATGTTTTTCTTAGAAATGCAGCACACGTTTCATTGAAGAAGGCGGGTAATAATACAGTAAGCTTTTATATCAACGTGAAAGCGTTACAATTTGCAGACGAAGCAGAAAACAAGGGGATTTCGAGTACATTCCTTGTGACAGCACTGTCATTTTACCATTGCTCTTCTCTTTATTAATTTTATTTGTTAGGCTTCATATTTACCTAATAATTTATATATGTGGATTAGAATATTTCATGACACCTCCCCTCTTAAAACAGACATTATATGTCAGTCCTTTATTCTATATACACATAGAGAAATTTATTATTATTTCTGGGGTTTACGGTGATTCTCATCACACGGATGGCGGCTTAAAAAATCCGCTCCCAGATTGGTTTTTCCAGATATATATTCAATGCTAAAATTATATGGAGCCAGAAGCAAAGACCATCGGAGTAACCTAGAGTTCTCATGCTTAGCCTGTGCTAAAAACGATAAAGGTTTGTGGTCAGTTTGCAACTTAAATGCCTTCCCATATAGATAAATATTGAATTTCTTTATTGCCCATATTACTGCAAGACATTCTTTTTCGCTAGTTGAGTAGTTGATTTCAGCTTTATTCAACTTTCTGCTAGCATATGCCACTGGGCTTAATTCCCCATCCAATGCATCTGATTTCTGTAGTAAAGTTGCACCTAACCCAATATTACTTGCATCCGTCCTTACTATGAATTCTTGACTTAAGTCAGGTAATTTCAAAATGGGTTTACTTGTGAGCTTTTCCTTCAATTCTTGGTAAGTCATTTCACATTGTGGTGTCCATGTAATGCGATCTGGATGTCCTTTACGTGTCAATTCAGTTAACGGTGCACATATGGAATTAAAGTTTTTGATATACTTCTGGTAGAAACCACATAATGAGACAAAGGATCTCACGTCCTTCTTGGTTTGTGGTCTCGGGGCTTTCTGTAGTTTCTCTAAATTCTTTGGGTCAGGGGTCATGTTTCCCTGATAAACTGTGTGTCCCAAAAATTCCAATTCTTTACATCCAACGCAACATTTGGTTGGTCGGGCTGTTAAATTTGCCTCCCTAAGTCGATCAAACAGCATGTTCAGAGAGTCAATGTGTTCCTCAAATGTTTCTGTTGCTATAAGGATATCATCCATAAAATTTGTTATACAGGGATTATTCAGAGGATCCAATAATTTTCTCATCATTCTAGAGAAGACACTAGGCGCATTCTTCAATCCAAATGGCAATCTATTAAACTCATAGTGTCCTTCTGAGGTACTAAAAGCTAGGTATGGTCTAACCTCAGGCTTTACTGGAATCTGATAGTATCCTTTACTCAGATCCACTTTTGAGAAATATTTAGCTTTATTTAGCCTGGCAAACAGCTGATTTGTATCCGGCAATGGATCCACCTGTCCTTCTGTAATAGCGTTCAGTCTCCTGTAATCTATACAGAGTCTATGTTCTCCAGAGGGCTTCCTTAAGAGTACCACCCCGGAACTATACGAAGACTCACTGTGCGAAATAATTCCTTCCTTCAACAGATAGTCTATCTCTTCCTTCAAAGCTTTTTCCTTAGCAAACGGAATCGAATATGGTTTCATACAGACAGGTGTGGAGTCTATGAGTTTCATATCATATTCCAATAGGTTTGTATGCCCTGGTCGGTCTGTTAACACCTCTGCATGATTATTTAGAACCTGTTGCACTCTCTCTTTCTGAGTTTTCGTTAAATGTGTACTGATTTTCACCTGTGCTGCTGTCTCACAGGTGTGTAATGGATATTCAAATGATGAAAGTGGTTCCTTTTTCATCTCCATGGCGATGGACAATGTCAACAAGTGTGTCTCTTCCTGATGTTCTCTTTCCAAATATTTCTTCAGGAGATTCACATGATAGATTTTTTTCTTTCCCCTTCTTATCTATCTTATAATTTGTTCTAGACACCTTCTCTAAAACTGTATATGGACCCTGCCATCCAATTTGTAACTTATTCTGACTCCCAGGCAAAAGAAGCAGTACTTTCTCTCCCACAGCCAAATTTCTGTCTTTCGCCTTCCTGTTATAATAGGCAGCATGTTTCTTCCTGGCTTGTTTCAAATTTTCATTGGCAAGTTTCCAGCCAGTTTTCAACCGAGTGGTCAGCTCATTCACATATTGGTATGAAGATGTAATGTTTTCCTCTGCCTTTTCATCAGTCCACGTTCTTAACAAAGCTACATATGGACCTTTAATTGTGTGGACCTATTTGTCCATGCACCGGTATGGTCTCTTCCACTTGAAGCTTTATAGTGATGATTTTTCTTCCCAGAATTTTCATGCACAAAACGACCGCTACCAATTTTTCTCTTGGGGCTGTCTCCCCACTTAAAATTCTTGATGAGAGATTTCCTCTCTACATCCTCTTCCTCCAGTTTGTTTAAGTCCGATTGAGGGATTGTCGGCTTATCCTGGGGTAAGACATCTTTTTGCACTCTCCGCATAGTGGCCATTGTAAAACAGTTAAGTGAAGCTTGTCCTTGAAAAGGGGCTTCCCATTCCATTTGGTCCACTTTTTCAAATCTATTTTTCTTTTTATTATCAGGCCTAATTTTGCCTCGGGGCGTGTCCAGGTCCCGATCCATGTTCCCACTTGTGGGTGTTCCCTCATGTGCTATGCTACACCTTTCTACAAAGTTCTCAATGTCCCATCTTGCTTTGGGCCAATAATAATTGTGAGCCACCTTTTGAATGATGGTACCTATTTTCTCATGGTCCCCATCTGGTTTCACATGTAGGCTCCTTATTAATTCTGTCCTATATCTTTTTGGAAGAACCAGCTGTCCGTGACCATTGGATCTAGTTCCGGCCTTCCTATACATCAACTTGTTTTTCATGTAAAAATCTCCCTTGCCTGGAGTTGCATGACAAGTTGACAATTTTCTGAAACAAGGCTTGAGTGTTTTGTCCCCAGCCTGTGCCTTCCTCATCTCTTCTGGAGTGGTATCTAACATAATATCCTCCTCCTGTCTTGAGGTCGACCTGACCTGAAGGGTTGCCATATACACAGGTTTCCTTCTGCAACGGTCAGTGTCATGATTGTCCATCTGACAATTCTTACACCACCTTTTTCCTTGGTTGAAAGATTTTCTTTCATCATATTTCCTTTCATCGAATTGTGGGAATTTATTTTTTATTGTCATACCGTGGCCTATCAAATTGGTGCTTACCTTTATTTTGATCCCTAGGATCAAATTTATTAAAGTTCTGTGGTGCCCTAAAGTTATCCACCTGTTTCTTTTTATTACCTGTTACCTCTGCTTGAGCTGCTTGATACCTTTCAGCAACATTTAGCAACTCACCCAGCCTCTCTGCACCTTGTTCCATGAGAAACTTTCTCAGGTCTGGAGCCATGGACTCTCTTAATTGCTCTATAAGGACCATTTCCTTAAGGTCTTGGGTTTTCCCCAGAGAAGTCCATTTCTCCAAGTATGTCTCTATTCGTGCAGAGAACTGGTGATAGGTTTCACCTGACAGTAGTTTAGCATTCCTAAATTTTTTCCTATAAAATTCTGCATTCTTTTCATACCTTAACAAAAGAGCCTGTTTTAGCATGTCATAATTTTCCTGATCACCTCTGCTCATTTTTGCAAAAACTTCATAAGCTGCCCCACGAAGTCCCTGAGATAACTTTAAGCTCCACCTTTCTCTCTCTAACCCATACGTGGTAGCTAATAGCTCATACCTATTTATATAGCTCTCAATATCATCGTCTTTCTCAACAAAATGATCTAAATGAAAATTCATAGCTGAGATTGAGGCTCCTTGAGTAACCGTAGCATCAGAGGCAAAGGGGCTGGCACCATTTTCAGGAGCATGGCCTTGAAACTCAAACTCCCTTAGTCGTAATTCATGTTCCCTTTGTAATCTTTTCTCCTCCTTTTCTGCTTCCCTTTCTGCAGCTAATCTCTTCTCTTCCCTTTCTGCAGCCTGTCTTCTTTCCTCGGCTTCTCTTTCTGTAGCTAATCTTTTGTCTTCTCTTTCTGCTTCCAATTTCTTAGCCTCAGCCTCAATCTGCAACCTCTTAGTCTCAGCCTCAGCTTCAAATTGTAACTTCTTAATTTCCCTGTCAGCCTCTAACTTTCTTTCGGCTTCAAACCTTCTTTCTTCGCGTTCAATAAATTTGTCACATTCCGTAGTAACATAGGCAACCATAACTTGCCCATCTAATCCTAACTCTTTTGCAGTCTGAACCGCAGCAGATCGAAATTTGGCCAGGTCCGCCATTGTCTATCAGGTAACTTTATATAATGTCTAACCAACAATTCAATCTCTAATGGACAACACCGGCACCGTGAGCTCAACCTTATTTAATTCCACCCAAGGATACTTTTTAATTCTTATATTCCCTGAAGTGAATTACCCCCAATATTTTTAATAGGGAAAGATTCAAAATCCCAAGAGCGAGACCCCAATATATGTGGTGAAGTGGGATGTTATAAATACTTATAGGGAACTTAGTGTACTGACTGAGATCAGCTGTGAAGGTATCTATATCTATTAAGAGTAGTGTATTATAGATAACCTTACTTGCTACCACATATCTATATATCTCAGTCAGAATTATTCTGGAATAGTGTGATGCTACGTTATGTGTCTAGGGTATGTGTATGGTGAAGTGTAAGTCACAACAACAGACAGATAAACAATTTAAATTAATCCACTACTCTTAACAACACTGTGACACTCACATACATATACACTCTATGAGAATATCTTAAAGAAGTCACTCGTAACGTTTCAAATAACAACATGTATTCATTACTGGCATGAATGAATATGTGTCCTGATTCAACTACAAGGGAACCAGGAATCACAATCAATTTAAATTACAAGTTATGTACAGAATGTATTTAATATGAATATTGTAGTGACATATATTATTACAAATGTTCTATGTGTGTCAGTTGTGTAGTAGTAAAATGAGGTAATACTGGTTTTGTTTTGTTCAAGCTCTGTTGGTATTTGTCATCATGACTTCAATAGTTTGTCTTTAGGGACTAGTATTGGAGATGTTCACAGTTCCTGATTTTAAGACAAGTAAATTCCCCTCTTAATAGTATTTTTATAAAGTTATTTCAAGATGAGGGGACATAATGTTGAGCTCAGCTGGCCAACTCTGCTTATCTTGAGTGATGGCGGCAGGAAAGGACTCCTCTGCTCGAATTCTCCTCTGGGCTCAGGAGACACCTCACTGATAGCTAAAAAGACCAAGGAGTATGCTGTCCGACTCTGGATTCAGCAAATCTCTGACCAGATGCTGCTCAGTACCATCAAGACCACTGTCCCACAATTCATACGAATAACACAGATACGTTGATTAGCAATGAATTCTGGCACAAACTGGCACAAATTTCCATCTGCTTATCTTCCAGGCTTTTATTGAGCAAAATTTTAGCTGGCTTCAACGCACTGATGCTTTATCAGGATCATTTAAACAAGTGGTTTCGAACTAACGCTCCCAAGTGTGTATATCAGCGAGACTCGCCAATGAGCCACGTTTCGACAAGTGTTTGAAAAAATGTTATCTTTTCCCGTCTCCCCTAACAACCAAGATAGTATTTATAGCCCGACCAATCGTGGTTAGGCTTTCATTTGTTGCGCTCCAATCAATTTGAAGTTTACATGGTAGGCTATTTCTGTAACGTAAATTTTTTTCAAACACGTTAAAAAAAAAATCTTATGAGCAGAAATGATTTTATGCTGTCAGGCACCCCCAATATTTTATTTTGGGTATAATTTATTAATTCCTGGACTATTTGCGTAACGTTTTACATATTATTTGTCAGCAAGCCCTAAGGAACCCAAAAATACTAAATTAAAGGAGCTACGTGGCTGCGTTCAAAATATGCAATTTCTTCTACCTCCTGTTTCGAAGATGTGCTGTCTGGGTACTGTTATGTGTTCAAACGTAAACCCATCTAATGTTGTCTTTTCTAATAAGAGTTTGTTATGATTTATAAACCTAACTCTGGGAAAGGGTAGTGTATTTTATCACTGTCCGTCTGAAAAAGTTAGTGCTTGTAGACTTACACGCGTGATGCCAGCATTTGTATATCGCGCGTCGCGTGTTGCATGCGTTCCTGATTTTCAGCCCTCCCCTCTCGCTATCCTTTTGTCCATCTGTTCGTTCGTTTTGGTAACGTAATATAATTAATGTTAGGATTAATTTAGGTCATTACGCAGTACGTCTCAATGTTTTTCTTAGAAATGCAGCACACGTTTCATTGAAGAAGGCGGGTAATAATACAGTAAGCTTTTATATCAACGTGAAAGCGTTACAATTTGCAGACGAAGCAGAAAACAAGGGGGATTTCGAGTACATTCCTTGTGACAGCACTGTCATTTTACCATTGCTCTTCTCTTTATTAATTTTATTTGTTAGGCTTCATATTTACCTAATAATTTATATATGTGGATTAGAATATTTCATGACAGTTACCTATGCCAGCCAGCACGATGAAAATCACTGGCAGGCAACCCATGAACTGTGAGAATCTACTTGAAAAAATAATGAGCTCTTCTAAAGATCTATGTTGATAAAATCGTATCTGTTTTCAGCTTTCAGACTATCTGGAACACGTACATCATACATGTCAATTTTTGTCCCTGCCGGGCGTTCTGTTTCCCGCATTTCTATCAACAGACCGGTGACAAATTTAAACTGAATGGTAGGTATTTTACCAAATATTAACTCCACGTCAAACAAAAAAGATAACTTTCGTATTTGACCCCGTTCACGAATAAAGTGTGCAAGCTTGCTGGTGGGTTTCCTTGGGAAGGCAGTAAAAGTGCCTATTATTCTGTGAACATTTCACTTTTAAATGCCGGCGGGGAATCAATCAATCAATACCCTTTAGCTCCACGAGGAGCATAGGCCTTCAAAAAAGACACGCCAAGTCCTCCTGTCCCGTGCCATCCGCTTAAGTTCTTTCCATGTTTTCCTCATTATTTTCACCTCTGTATCCAGTTCTCTTCTCCATGTGTTTTTTGGTCTACCTCTTTCCCTGTGGATTCTAGAACAAGGACTGCCTTGTAATGCTATCAACACGTTTCCTCAATGTGTGTCCTATCCATCGCCATCGTCTTCATCTCAACTCTTGTTCCACTGGCACTTGTCTGGTTCTTGTCATCAGTTCCACATTTGTGACTTTGTCATACCATTTCAGTCCTTCTATTCTACGCAAGCACCCGTTTATAAAAGTCTGTAGCTTTTTGGTTGTTGTTTTTGTTGTTCTCCATGTCTCAGAGCCATACAATAGGACTGATTTGACATTTGAGTTGAAGATTCTTATTTTCGTGTTGGACTTGATTTCTCGTGTTCTCCATATGTTTCCCTATGCAATGAAAGCTCCTCTTGCTTTTGTAATCTTATTTTTATATCACTGTCTGTCCCTCCAACTTTGTCTATATTACTGCCAAGGTAAGTGTATGATTCTACATCTTTTAGTAGTGTTTCTTCAAGTTCAACCTTTTTATCATTTCTTGCATTTATTCTCATAATTTTTGTCTTTTCCCTGTGCATTTTCAGGCCCACTTGTTGTGACCTCTCATCGAGTATATTCATTTTGTCTTGCATCGGATTATGGTTATGGGACAGAAGAGCCAAGTCATCTGCAAAATTTAGATCATCAAGCTGTTTAGTCAGATTCCACTGGATTCCATTTCTGATGTGTGATGTTGATGTTTTCATAACCCAATCTATTGCTAGTAAGAAAAGAAATGGAGACAAGAGGCATCCTTGTCTCACCTCCGTTCTAATCCTAAACGGTTCTGTAAGTTGTCCATCATGAAGAATTCTGCATGTCATGTCTTCATAGGTGTTCTTTATTAAGTAAATGATCTTCATGGGAACTCCATAATGCCTCATTAATTTCCAGAGTGATTATTTATCTACACTGTCAAATGCCTTTTCGTATCCCATTCCAGACTTTGTTCAACTATTATTCTCAACGTGGCTATCTGGTCTGTACAGGATCTGTTTTGTCGAAAGCCTGCTTGTTCATCTCTCAGTTGCTTATCTATGGACTCCTTTAATCTCTCAAGGATGATTCTGTTTAATACTTTTCCTGGCACTGATAGTAACATTATTCCTCTATAATTTTTGCACTCTTGTTAATTTCCCTTCTTAGGCAACTTGGCCTGATAACCTTCCTTCCATTCGGCTGGTATTTCTACTCTCTCCCAGACTTTGCCAAGTAGTTTGTATAATATCTCTGTAGAGGTATCATTATCTATTTTGATGGCCTCTGCTGGAATGCCATCTGGACCAGCTGCTTTTCCATCTTTCAGAAGCTTTATGGCTTTCTTTATTTCTTCTCTACTTGGTCTTTCACAGCTGATTTGTAGCTCTTCTTCTGCTGGCTGAATGTCTGGCGCATTAGTTGGGGCTGGTCTATTGGGAAGTTCCTCAAAATGTTCTGTCTATCTCTTCCTTTGTTCTTGTATATTACTAAGCAATTTTCCATTCTTATCTTTTATGAGGCCATTTGCTTGCTTATATCTTCCTGTTAGCTTCTTTGTGTTGTTGTACAGGTCCCTCATATTTCCTTTGGCTGCAGCTTCCTCTGCTTCCTTTGCCAACTCTTCAATATACTTCCTCTTGTCTCTTTTGATGCTTCTTCTTACTTCTTTGTTTGCTTCTATGTACACTTCACGAGCCTTGGCTTTGGCGGGAGATGGCTACTGCTAAATTTTCCTGAGCTTTAATATTCTTTGTTTTAGTTTTCCTCCTCTGCCATCTAGAGCAGGGGTTCTCAGCCCTTTTTTTAACACGTTTTTATTTAACTTCACTTGTATGTCACTTTCATGTCACTTTCAAATCTTGCAATAGATTTTTCAATCACTTCCAAATGAGCTATAGCTCTGAAACTTGGCATAGTTGTGTATTCCCGATGACAATACAATAATCAGTCAATTATTTAATAATTTAAAATTGTAATTATGACATTATGAGTAATTAATGTTTTTCATAAAGAAATGTAAACAAATCAGGGGCCATAATCAAGGTCATTAAAAATTCAAGAGTACGTGGTGTGCTTTATTTTTTTCTATGCGTAAAACAGGGCATTAGTCAAACAAGTGTCTAGCTAAATCAAAGGGAACAATCCAAATTATAAAATTATGATCAAGGGAAAGTCGAGTTCGATCTCTAGATGGCCTTCAAATTGAAGATTGCACCAAATTAACAGGCACAAAGCCATGTAATATTGACGCTCTAAAAGAAATGGGTCGCTTAAGAAATTTTAGACCAGATTTACAAAAAGTAAAAATATTGTTTATGTTTTCGTATGTCATAATTGTTCTAACACTAAAAGGAAGACAATAAAAAATGTTTAAAAAACTATTTTAAACACACGCTTTTAATGCACTAAAAACCCCAAAACATTTTTCAAGGAGTTTATAGCTTGCAGTCAAAAATGTAACATCAAATTGACAAAAAGCGTGGGGCGATGATTCTGCATGAAATTAACTTCTACTTTATACTTCATTAGACACTTATAGATAAAATATATGATAAGCGCTTAAGCGCCTCACGCTTTTTTGTCAATTTGATGTTACATTTTTTGACTGCAAGCTATAAACTCCTTGAACAATTATTTTTGGGTTTTTAGTGCATTAAAAGCCCGTGTTTAAAATATTTTTATTTTTTATTCGCTCATGGACACCTTTTGAGCCTCATTTACCTCTGTGCCCCCCCCCCCCCCTTTCATTGTCGGTGTTAGCTGGAGAAAATGTACTCTACCATCTTACTGTGGCCCCCTAGAAATATGGCATGGCCCCCTGGAAGGGGGGGGGGGGCATACGTCCCAAGTTGAGACCCACTGATCTAGAGATCCACCAAACTATCTCCAGAGGTTATTGGTAGGGGGGAGGCTGACATTTGTTAAAGTACGTAAACATTAACATCCACCAAACTAGCATTTATTGTGTATACCATTTTTATGCTTCTAATCAGACATTATACAAGCATATACAAGTTACAAATACATGCATTACCGACAGACTGATAGAAAACTGACAGACAGGCAGTAGTTTAGCTCGTGTCCAAAGTTTCAAATTCAGGTCCTATAAACAACAAGACATGGTCGAACTCACACTGTTCACAATCATACGATCTCGAAAGTTAACTTTCACTGGTTTGAACTAGCAAATCATGCGAAGATAAAATGTATTCAGTATGCGCATATGTAATGGAAACAGTATGTAAAAATATATGGTCACATGAAGATACGCAACGTCTCTTTCTTCAATTGCCATGCCTGGTGGCGTTGGCGATGTCTCTCTACAACTTCCTGTATCCAGTACTGTCTCCAAATTTCGCTCTGTCTTCTATTCACGATATGATGTCAAAGTGTCCAGTATCTTCTGTCCTTCTCGTCCTCTATCTTTGATCCCTTTAATCGTTGCTGTTGTCAGGTTATATTCCAGCTTTCTTCTTTTCATAACATGCCCAAAGAAAGTAGATTGCTTCCTCCTAACGTGAGGAATAAGCTTCATTTGCGCACTGGCCTCTTTCAGGACATCCTCATTAATCTTTTTAGCTGACCATGGTATTGTTAATATTTTTCTGTAAAACTACATCTTTGTGACCTTTAGCGCTTTCCCTACTATTTACTAACAGTCCATGACTGACGAGTAAAGATACTCAACAGTAACTGACAACTACATGGATGAAAAATAAAGTGAAAGCAAACGTCAAAAGAAGGTCATTAAGAAAGAGACTAAATGACGCTCATTAATATATGTTCATGGGGAAAAAAACTAGAAATTACAGTAATGAAAATCCATTTCATGGAAACCTTCGATAAGAAGGATTACCTAAGACGAAGAAAAGGATATATACTTAACTGTCAAGCTGTTATATCTATATGTGTGTAAGTTATGTGATACATACTTAACTGTCAAGCTGTTATATCTATATGTGTATAAGTTATGTGATACATACTTAACTGTCAAGCTGTTATATCTATATGTGTATAAGTTATGTGATACATACTTAACTGTCAAGCTGTTATATCTATATGTGTGTAAGTTATGTGATACATACTTAACTGTCAAGCTGTTATATCTATATGTGTATAAGTTATGTGATACATACTTAACTGTCAAGCTGTTATATCTATATGTGTGTAAGTTATGTGATACATACTTAACTGTCAAGCTGTTATATCTATATGTGTGTAAGTTATGTGATACATACTTAACTGTCAAGCTGTTATATCTATATGTGTGTAAGTTATGTGATACATACTTAACTGTCAAGCTGTTATATCTATATGTGTGTAAGTTATGTGATACATACTCAACTGTCAAGCTGTAATATCTATATGTGTGTAAGTTATGTGATACATACTTAACTGTCAAGCTGTTATATCTATATGTGTGTATGTTATGTGATACATACTTAACTGTCAAGCTGTTATATCTATATGTGTGTATGTTATGTGATACATACTCAACTGTCAAGCTGTAATATCTATATGTGTGTAAGTTATGTGATACATACTCAACTGTCAAGCTGTTATATCTACATGTGTATAAGTTATGTGATACATACTCAACTGTCACGCAGTTATATCTATATGTGTGTAAGTTATGTGATACATACTTAACTATCAAGCTGTTATATCTATATGTGTGTAAGTTATGTGATACATACTCAACTGTCACGCAGTTATATCTATATGTGTGTAAGTTATGTGATACATACTCAACTGTCAAGCGGATACATCTATGTTTGTAAGTTATGTGACACATACTTAACTGTCAAGCGGTTATATCTATATGTGTGTAAGTTATGTGATACATACTTAACTGTCAATCGGATAAATCTATATGTGTGCAAGTTATGTGACACATACTTAACTGTCAAGCGGTTATATCTATATGTGTGTAAGTTATGTGATACATACTTAACTGTCAAGCGGATAAATCTATATGTGTGTAAGTTATGTGATACATGCTTAACTGTCACGCAGTTATATCTATATGTGTGTAAGTTATGTCCAACTGAAGAATTATCTAAGACGAAGAAAATAATACAGATTTAAGTGTCAAGCAGTTTCTCTATAAGTGGATTAAGTTATGTCCAACTAGCAGTAAAACCTAGCGACCACTCTACAGCTCTCAGAATGCAGATTCACAGAGCTCGGCGGATTAATACAAGTGAGTGGGCTCTAATATGTAAACCGCACCTTAGAGAGCAGCGTCTGTCACTACTGGTTCGCTATCATTAATGCTCAGTAAGAAGATCTTCTGGCGATATGCGAAGATTGTTGGACAACGTGACTTGAAATGTAGTTTTCAAATACAATATGAAACAATTTTATTTTTAAAATACTGTTCAGAAAACTGCCATGGTGAAAAAGTACGTAAGTTACTTTGGCTAGAAAAATGTGTGTTCGTTAAAGATTTAATCAAGACAAAACAGCGAACCCGTTAGCTCTGTGCCTGTCACTTAGAATGGACATGCCGATGTATTTCAAACGAAGCTGGTGTTTCTCATTAAGAGGTTATCAGACTTGTTAATTTTCCCGATACTTCAATTAAAATAATACGTGGTTAGCATTACATATTATAAAAAGGTAAATGAGAGAGAAGATGAAGTTGAATGCTATTAGCGTTTTCAGCGTATGGTGATACATGCAGATGTCTGGTTTTTATCAGTGGTGCGTAAGTTAAAAAAAATATTTACAAGTATTTGTTTTTGTCAAACAGGTTTCTCTTGCAGAATCAGAGCCAAGTTAAAGCAGTAGGTATATGATTTTAACTGCTTGTTTATGAAGCTGGGTCGACGTGGAGAAAGAGGTAAAACACGAGGGGAAGACTGAATGATCACAAACGTTCAAACACTTGCTCATCGTGTCCGTAACATTTTGGTTACTACTCAACTCTTGCTGTTCGTGAGAGTATGGTTTCTTAATCCGTAGTCCACGGACCTCTGGGATGGGTGGGGAGAGTGTCCATGAATAGATTCTAAGGGGTCCCTGTACATAATCTAAAGTTAAAATTTAAGATTTTTTTTTAAATTATGCTTGTATGTAATTTTTCCCCCAAGAAGGGGTTCATAATCTTTATCGGACAATCAAAGGGATTCAGAGCCTTTATCGGACAATTTAAGGGGTATATAGCCTTCATCGGACAATCAAAGGGGTTCACAGCCTTAACTGGACAATCAAAGGAGTCCATGGCACAACAACAACAACAAAAAACGGTAAGAAACCTCAGTGGAAACGATGAACGAACGGATTGATCAGCAACGTGACTGACGGACACATAGATAAAGTTTCTCACACAAAGACAAAGTTAAGAGAGACCAATCATGTGGCGCATCCTTTCGTCAGTGTGTCTATCTGAATTGTTTATATTTAATAAAGAAAAAATTAAGTGTTGGTCATAGTGAAAAAAGAAAACAACGACAACCATAACAACATTTAGCGTGACAGAGCTTCTATGGTCACTTTCGACCATTTAAGAACAAATCCATTTTGAGCTCAGTGTCGTCCGTCAATCGTAACTCACGTGACATAATAGCAACTTTTGAGCAAATGTAGTTATTTTTGTTTTTAAATCAATCTATGTTCTTTATGACTTTAGTCTGGTTCAGAGTATCTTGACTCAGGAATACTGTTTCTATTATTTCATGTCAGTATTCTCACTTATTCTAACTCATTCACGTGGTACTGACTGAAGTACTCTAGTGCAGTCATTACAATGTGCCCCACAATTCAGAGCACTGTCGTCCCACAGCATTGCCCTTCCAGGGGATTGTAGGTGGTTGCGTCTGGCCCTAACAGATGACAATGACATCTATCTTTTTCAAAAACTTATAGTAGCCTCCTTCAGTTATAACTGACTGTAGGAATGAGCCCCTGAGGTGACAGACCTCATCTGTCTTTTGCCTGGTGCTCAGTTCGTCGTGTTCTTTGTCTTCTGCTTCTTGTCCCCAAATCTGAGGTTCGCGAAATACCAAGGACACCGTAGATGGAAGGCACTGCGTCTTTTTATTGCTTAGCATAGGTTGTCCACGTCTGGCGGCAATACGGAAGCGTCGAAAACTATTACAGCTGACAAATTATGGGTCAGCCGAACTAAAGGAGCAGAAGGATGTATGAATTAATGACATGCAAAACAAGCGATAACACACGTCTGCAGTGAAAACAGAGGTCAGAGAATGTATTCTACACTGTTATCAATTACAGCCAGGGTCGTCCCCAGTTAAACCGGCAAAAACGACATTACTACCATCAATGTCTTCAGTGGTAACAAGATGACGACAATGCATCCATAAGGATGAAGCAGTGAAGAACACACATTTGGGTGAGTTTAAGTAACTGGATATCTCAGCACATAAAACTATTCCGAAGATACAGTCCCCTATCCCTGCTTAAACAATTTCCTATAATATGAACAACATGGACTGTCTGCTAAGAGAAGTAATATGTTGCAAGTCGGGATATTCTACTTCCTCAGCAATGACACTACTGAGATTGTCTCCCGCGAAAATAAAGCTTCTTAATTCGCATTAGCTCTCCATCGTCTCTCCCCGTCATGTGCTTCTTCACACACAGCTAAAGTCCAGACCGAAGGTGTCTGTTATTCTATTTGCTTGTTACACTGTTTCAAGATATATTCCCACTGTTTTGTCTGTTATTCTATTTGCTTGTTACACTGTTTCAAGATATATTCCCACTGTTTTGTCTGTTATTCTATTTGCTTGTTACACTGTTTCAAGATATATTCCCACTGTTTTGTCTGTTATTCTATTTGCTTGTTACACTGTTTCAAGATATATTCCCACTGTTTTGTCTGTTATTCTATTTGCATGTTACACTGTTTCAAGATATTTTCCCACTGTTTTGTCTGTTATTCTATTTGCTTGTTACACTGTTTCAAGATATATTCCCACTGTTTTGTCTGTTATTCTATTTGCTTGTTACACTGTTTCAAGATATATTCCCACTGTTTTGTCTGTTATTCTATTTGCATGTTACACTGTTTCAAGATATTTTCCCACTGTTTTGTCTGTTATTCTATTTGCTTGTTACACTGTTTCAAGATATATTCCCACTGTTTTGTCTGTTATTCTATTTGCTTGTTACACTGTTTCAAGATATATTTCCACTGTTTTGTATACACGATCATTTCCAGTCTCCTTCATTCTTTTCTGATGGCCGAAACAGCTCAGCCTATCCCCTGGATTTGTATTTATTTGAGTTTCCCGCAAGCTTTTTCTAACTGGGCGAATAAACAGAATGTAAATATCTAAACACTATGTCGCGTAACTTTGAAATCAGCGCATTAAATGAGATTAACGGCTAAAACTCTGGTAGCGTAACTTCGAATTCGCGTAAATAGAACTCGCGTAAACAACGAACATTTCTGCTCCTTTCCTTCAGGCGGATGCACCAACTTTCGACTGATAAGCTTTATCAGCCAATCAAATTAGAAGTATGACTGTCAAGGCAGAGCATACGGAAGAACTCAGAGCAAATTCTACTGGGAACATTAGTGGTGCCACATACAAC
Organism: Oreohelix idahoensis; assembly: GCA_024509875.1. Taxonomy (NCBI): domain Eukaryota; kingdom Metazoa; phylum Mollusca; class Gastropoda; order Stylommatophora; family Oreohelicidae; genus Oreohelix; species Oreohelix idahoensis. The sequence goes on from JAMPIV010012906.1 coordinate 38,856, forward strand.
AGCTGTTTCTCAGCGTAATGTGCCAAATCAGGAGATGGTACTACTGGCTACGAATGAGCAAAGAGTTCGGTAGCCCTAATTAAACATAACAAGAACAGACAGCAACAACAACAAGCCTTCGCGGACTACGACAGTAAATGGCTTTATTGATCGTCCTTCAACTCTCATGGAGCATAGGCCTTTAACATAAACGTATGCCAAGCCTTCCTGTGGCGTACCATCAGCTCCAAGTCTACTTGAAGCCATTCATGTCTGTCTCCAGTTCTCTTCTCCATGTGTTCCATAGTCTCCTCTTACTCTCATACCCTGGGGATTCTAGAACAAGACCTGCCTGGTAATACTATCAATAAGATTCCTTAATTTATGTCCTATCCATCTCCGGTAAATGGTTTCACGGTATAAGTATATTAACGTAAAAAACGGGAACATAAAGTGTTGATAACTAGAACACCAAAAGATATATCAATTTATCAACAGGGACTTCTTATGACGCAATTAGCCAGACAGGATAGTCATACGACATCGCTCTTCGTATATGTAAAGCGAATGGCCGTCTGCTGAACATATGGTATACTTAGAAAGTGTGAGTATTGTTTTTTTGTTTTTTAAACTAGATTTGAAATCGGTTATTTCAAGTTTAATTTTAATGTGTCCATATTCTGACGGCTGGGCCAGCAGCTGTTGCTCGCTATATTTTGAGTCGTCTATTTCACTTCCTCCAATGAGGCACATACTGGTTTTGTTTCTTCTTTTACTGCTCTTCTCCAGGTTTTCTTTCAGCCTCCTTACTTTCCTTTTCCCCCGTGAGTTCCAGTTAAGGGCATGTTTGGTTATGCTGTTCTTTAAGTTCTGGTAACAACTGCGTGTTTATATATATATATATATATATATATATATATATATATATATATATATATATATATATATATATATATATATATATATATATATATATATATATATATATATATATATATATATATATATATATACTGCTCAAAAAAAGTTAAAGGCCACTTTCAATTTTTAGGTCATTTCACTCTCCACATGTAAGCCTACCTTGCCGTGGTTGGAGAGCTTGAGCGCCTCAATGATCCCGGGAGCTATGCCGGCGGGAGTTTTACTCCTGGCAGGGTCACCCAAGCCGGACAGGTCCTGGGTGAGGGGCCAGACTAAATGGGCTGAGGAGTGGGTGGAACCCTATAGGTGTAGATGCAGAACACACCGGCGAGTGGTACATGCTCTGGTCTGCACCAATCCACCCCCACTTCATGGGTTAAATGCTTTCTTGCCTCATTCTTCACTGTTTGTCGTCTATCACGCCCATGGCGACCGTTGCCTCAATTGGCTGTGTGTGGTGTACCCGGAAACGGGGCCTCCCAGTACTGAGGCAAAGTTAAGTCCCCGATGTCACTTATCGGTGCAGAATTGAGAGAGATGGCTGAGCATCACAATCCCTCCTGTGTTGCAGCATGATGAGAACCCAGCATTGCACACTGAGCTTGGGGGGATCACTTGGGCACCAGACTTAATACTGGCTCTTGACTGGATGGCCGCATGCAGGAGATTTCTACAATGGAGGGTTGGCAGGTGGTGGGTATCGGGAAGTGGCTCTGTGCAGGACGTGAGGATTCCTTGGGAGAGCCCAGAACCAGAGCACAGCATTGTGCAAGCTCTGCATAGTTGGAGAGCCCCCTGGATGACGGGGAATGCACAGTGTGCTACCCCACCTATCCCCAACTGCTAACTTAGAACCAGAAGTGGGGTCCTCTGTATGCGTGCCAGGCCAGGATAAAATGCCTGGGAAAGAGACTGGAGCTCAGAACTCCCTAACTCAAAGTTGCAGGATGGCAGAAAAGCCACGGGAAAGACAGGGCTATTTTGAAGATAACGCAACCATATTTTCACCATACGAGCTCGGACGCCGCCTCGGTAAACAAGGTCCGCGCAGAGCAGTGACACCCCCAGGCTGCTTGCGAATAGTCTACTACTGGGAACATAAACAGATTAGGGATGAGCCCACTCTCCCGTTGAACAGGTGCTAAAGTCGTAGATACTGGGCCAGAAGGCGCACCGGAAACCACAGTATCATGCAACTCGCTTTTTTTTTTTCCTATGGAGAGTACACCGTCAAATAAATCTCGTTCTGGTGCTCGCCCTGTGGAGCTCCACCAGGCAGGTGCAGTGCCGGGCTCTGAGCCTCGACAGAGCCCACCCTCAGCTACTGGAGGACCCTCTAGACCGTCTTGTGGAGTCAACAGACGGCGGAGGAGAACTACTGACCAAAACAAAACAGAAAAAGAGAAACCCAGAGTGCCACTTGTCATGATGCACTGGAATGCAGAGGGAGTGAACAGCAAGCAGGCTGGATACAGCAAAAAGACAGAGCTGGAAAACATCTTGTATGAGAAGCAAGTCAGTGTTTGCTGTATCCAAGAGACTCACTTGAAAGCAGATCAAACCTTTAAATATAGGGGATATCAATGCTTCAGATCCGACAGACAAGATAGACGAAAAGGAGGAGTACTTACTCTTGTAAGGAATAACATTCCTGCACACGAAAGGAAAACCTTCATGGATGGAGCAGAATATCAGCTGCTGCAGATAAAGGTAGACAAGATGGAAATAGAACTCCTGAACTATTACTGTCCGAACAACAAACCCCTGAGTCTCAGCTCTATACAGGTACCAGCCACCAACTTTATAGCAGTTGGAGACTTTAATAGCCACTCCCAGAGCTGGGGCTATAACCATCTGGATCACAGAGGTGAAGAGGTTGAAACTTGGCAAGATGATCACTCCCTAATCCTAGTCAATAATGCCACAGATACTCCTACCTTCTACTCCAGAGGATGGCACACAACTTCAACACCAGATCTTGCCTTCTCCACACCAGATATAGCTGGATCTATTAGTAGAGAAGTAGGAGACCAACTAGGGGGAAGCGACCATCGCCCAATCTTTCTTACTGTCCAGAGTGCAACTCTCAGTACAGGCCCAGCCATTACAAGATGGAACTACAAAAAAGCCAACTGGGGTTTATTCAGGCATCAGGTGAACACGCTGCTGTCTACCCTCAAGGTACAGAACAGAGACATTAATGAAGTGGTAAAAGACTTCAACAGATGCATACTACAAGCTGCAAAAGAAACCATTCCCAAAGGATGCCGGCGTAACTACATACCATACTGGTCCAGCACACTCCAAGAACGTCAGGAAGCTATGGACAAGGCTAGAAAGGACGCAGAGTCTCAGCCTTCACTTGAAACTCACAACAAATGGAAAAAGGCTGTAGCAGAGTTTCAGAGAACAAAGCTAGAAGAAAAGCGGAAAAGCTGGAGAACTAAAACGGCATCGCTGAACCTTGAGAAAGACGGCAGGAAACTTTGGAGATTAGTCAAGTCTCTAAATGAAGAGCATTCCTCACCAAGGCAGACTATCACATTGGATGAAGGTGGCAAACTTTTCAGAGGAAAACAAGCTGCAGACTTGTTTGCTAGAAGATACAGTTCAGAAAGCAACTTACCCATTAACATAGACCATCAGAGAGAGATAAGAAAAGAAATACTGGCAACCATGGGACAGACAGATACTCCTGCCCCAATGAGGGAACCCATCACACTAGGAGAACTACAGAAGGCTATTTCCAAGCTTAAGTTTCAAAAGTCACCCGGCCCAGACAAAATCAGCAACGAAATGCTAGTAAATCTGAGCTCAGCAGCAAAGACAAAACTGTTTGAGATATTCAACCACAGCTGGTTGAAAGGAACGGTACCCCAAGTATGGAGAGAAGCCATCACAATACCCATACTAAAGAAAGGGAAATGTAAGACCGAGGCTGCAAGTTACCGGCCAATCAGTCTCACAAGCTGTGTTGGGAAGACTATGGAGCGAATAGTCAACCACAGATTGAAATGGTATTTAGAGTCTGAGCAGATCCTGGTGCCGGAACAAGCTGGATTTAGAGAATGCTACAGTATAGAAGACCAAGTTACTTACTTGTCTCAAGCAATAGAAGATGCCTTCCAGGAGAAGAAAAAGGTCCTAACGATCTGGGTCGACTTCAAGCAGGCCTTTGACAAGGTGTGGAAAGATGGCCTCATTGCAAAACTTAGGAGAAGTGGAATCCAAGGCAACATGATGAAATGGATCCAGTCATACTTGCATAACAGGAGAACTAGAGTCACTCTTGACGGTCTGCAGAGCAGAAAAGTGTTGCTCCATCAGGGGGTACCTCAAGGAGGAGTAATTTCCCCAACACTCTTCCTTGTTTACATCAATGACCTGGTGAAAGATCTCCCTGCAGGAGTTAAAGCTGCCTTATATGCAGATGACCTAGTACTCTGGTGCGCTGATGAAAATGTCACCACAGCAAATTATAGAATGCAGCGGGCAGCAGACATGCTAGTGTCATGGGCAGAGAAATGGCTTATCACAATAAACACAGACAAAACCTCCACAACACTGTTCTCCCTCGCCCCCAAGGACAAATCAGCTAACATACACCTAGGGACAACCGTGATCAAGGAAGAAAGCTACCCCACCTATCTTGGGGTGACATTTGACCAAAGGCTTACATGGAATAAGCATATTGAAAATGCAGAAGGAAAGGCCCGAAGACGACTAGGCATACTCAGAAAATTAGCAGGTACCAACTGGGGAGCAAATGAACGAAATCTAAAGAAGATTTATAATGGAGTAATAAGACCACACTTAGAGTTTAGCTCAGCAGCATGGTCATCAGCTGCTAACTCACATCTGCAGTCTTTGGACAAGGTGCAAAATCAAGCTCTCAGGCTCATTACAGGAGCCATGAAAACTACACCAATAACAGAGATGCAGAAGGTTGCTGGATTACAGACATTGTCCCATAGAAGAGACACAAAAACCATGATCCAGATGGAAAAGTACAACAGTATGCCAATGCACCCAATGAAGGCAAGACTAGATGATCTGGCATTGGGACGTCTAAAGCGTAGCAGCTTTGTGCATCGGGGGAAAAGACTTATAAGACAGCATCAAGAAGACCTATCCATGAAGACAACACCACTGAAGCCCACCCTATACCCTGTACCATGGGAGCAGGCCAGCAGTGCCCTCCAAATTAATACAACAGTCAGTGGTCTCACAAGTGGATGTGAGTATAATGATCTGCAAAAACGAACTGCTACATTGAGTATGATCCAAGAAAGCTATCCCGATCAATCATGGATACATGCCTATACAGATGGATCAGCAACTAATGCTGTTAGGAATGGAGGTGCCGGTATCTTTATCTCATATCCTGACAACCACTATGAGACTAGGCACATTCCCACTGGTAAATTCTGTTCCAACTATACAGCTGAGGTTCAAGCTCTAGAGCAAGCTGCAAATATGATTTATAACACCAACTCTGACTGCCACCAGGTAGTCATCCTCACAGATGCACTGTCTGTCCTGCAAGCTCTCAAGGGTGGTAAACTCCCGCATCTGAGAAATGAACTAAACAAGGTAGCTGCCAAAAAGAGAACCATACTTCAGTGGGTACCATCTCATTGTGGTGTACCCGGAAATGAAAAGGCAGATAAACTTGCAAAAAAGGGAGGAGAATGTGAACAAGAAGATAATGAAGTCACATACTTTGAGAAAAAGAGAGCTATCCAGACTATCAGAAGAGAACAGAACCAACCCAAAGACGACTATCACACTCTCGACCGGCAGGGACAGACAACTATTTTTCGACTCAGGACAGGGCATAACAAACTGAATAAACACATGCACAAGCTACGATTGTCTGCTTCACCACTGTGCACATGTGGATTAAACGAACAAACTGCTGAGCATGTTCTACAGGACTGTCCTCTGTATGACCAGTTAAGAAAGATATACCGGCCCAATGACTCAACACTAAACTCAAAGCTATATGGAGTTAAAGAGGAACTTCAAACAACAGTCGAATTCATCATGAGAACTCGTCTGACGGTGTAATCATCAAAGATGCGATCGCAAGAAGAAGAAGAAGAAGGTCATTTCAACTATGCCGTTTTTTTTAAAACCTGAACACTCAGTCAAAAAAGTTTTGCTGCATTTTGTTGCATGCTTAAACAATGTTTGTTAATCTGACAATAAATTAAATCTGTGTTACGTGTGTGTACCTCCAAGGTCAATCAAATGTACGTGGTGGAAAGGGAAATAATGCATGTTTGAAAATGCTTCCTATGGCAAAGCCTGTTGATAACATTGCTGAAATTCGCTTTTCACTTGCAAGTCGTGACTATAGTGAACACATTTCACCCACTTTTCGGAAGGAACGGGCAATGGGTATGTTTGTAACATTTACCATTTTAGCCATGGCTCAGCTAAGACGCTTGACCAATGTTGACAGATGGAGAGCGATGGCATGGCTGCAGGATGATGTAGGGCTGCGAGAAGTTGCTAGGAGATTAGGAGTTGCCCACTCTGTCACACAAACTCTGCGTGATCGTTATAATGGAACCGGCAGTGTAGCAGAACAACGCAGGT
>JAMPIV010012907.1:0-45320 GCA_024509875.1 Oreohelix idahoensis
ACATAAAAAAGATTCTCTAGTAAACTATCCAATACATCACAAAGATTCTCTAATAAACTGTCCAAGACATAACAAATAATCTCTAGTAAACTAAAAAATAATCTCTAATAAACTATAAAAAAAAGATTCTCATTCTTCTTCTCATGTGCCGTGGTCCGAACAGACAATGGACCATCATGCCCCTCAATCATCTCTGCTCTTTGATAGTCAATGAGGTTGTTGTGCCCAAGCTGTTGTTTGTTTGCCCAGTTGTTTAAGCTTTCCACATTCTATCTTTCTCATGCCTATCCTCTTCCTCTCCTACCTGGTATTTTCCCAAATAAGACTAATTCCTCCACTCCTCCTCTTCTCTTAATATGTCCCAAAAATTTCATTTGTCTATTCCTGGTGGTTTTGATGAGCGATCTATTAACACCCGCAGACATGGCGATCCTTTTTTTTTTATCTCTGTTACTATCCAAGACAAAAAAAATATTTCTCTAGTAAACTATCCAAGGCAAAAAAAAAAAGATTCTCTAATACACTATCCAAGTCAAAATAAATTCTCTAATAAACTAGAAATGACAAGAACATAACATCTGCCAGTGAAACAACAGATGACAAGAACATAACGTCTACCAGTGACACAAAAGATAACAAGAACCTAACGTCTGCCAGTGATACAAGAGATAAAAAGAACATAACGTCTGCCAGTGACACAAGAGATAACAAGAACATAACGTCTGCCAGTGACACAAGAGATAACAAGAACATAACGTCTGCCAGTGACACAAGAAATAACAAGAACATAACGTCTGCCAGTGACACAAGAGATAAAATATAACATCTGGTAGTGAAACAAGAGATAACAAGAACATAACGTCTGCCAGTGACACAAGAGGTAACAAGAACATAACGTCTGGTGAAACAAGAGATAACAAAATATAACATATGGTAGTGAAACAAGAGATAAGAACATAACGTCTACCAGTGACACAAGAGGAAAGAAGAACAATAACATCTGCCAGTGAAACCAAGAGATAACAAAATAAAACCTCTGGTAAGTGGAAACAAGAGATAACAAGAACATAACGTCCCTGCCAGTGACACAAGAGGAAACAAGTAACATAACGTCCTGCAGTGAAACAAAGAGATAACAAAATATAACATCTGGTAGGTATTTGTTTTTTTTTTTTTTTTCGTACGCCCCGCCTAATAGCACGACGGCGAAATCCTCAGGTTTATTATTAAATGTTCTAACCTGACAATGAGGATTTTAAAACGTGAGTCTTCTCCTTTTACATTGAACAGAGAACAGTTTTCCCCTCGCCATTCAGGCAGATACTCCCCGATTTCGGAGGTACCCATTAGAGCTGGGTCGGCTCAGGAGCCGCCAATCCCTGGTCGGCGACACTCCTTCAAATGTCCTCGCCAGGTCTCGAGTTAATCCAGTCCAATTCCCGGTCGACGAAAAATCCTCAAATGCCGTCGCCCGGGTTTGATCCTGAATCACCCGGTCGCCAGAGCGGTGTTGTAACCACTACGCTAGCGCGGCTCCCACATCTGGTAGTGAAACAAGAGTTGACAATAATATCTGGTCGTGATATCGAGTTTGCAGAAATTAGTTGGGTTTCTCAAGATTAGCGAATGTACTGCAAGTTTTTAGAAACAATTGACGCAATACAATCTTAGAAACACTGGCGTAGATATTGTTTACTGGATTTGGAGAAGGAGGGGCCTATTCACTAAACAATGGGACGAAAAACATGTTGTTTAAATATTCATGAATGACGCAAATGAATTACTCATAAATGCAAGTGTCTCCCCCTCTGTAGCCGATCTGGCATTTATAGCAAAAGCCAGTGCGTTCTGTGCAGGGACCATCACAGTGAACAGGGCAGGTTGAAGAACAAGAACCTCCGTAGAGACCAATCGGGCATCCTAAAACTGCACAGTGTCCCGTGACTGCAAAGCATGTCTGATTCCTTTTGCATCCGCAGTGTAGTTACATTCCAGTCCATATGTACCATCAGGACAAGGTATTTCTGGCGGATAGAATACTTTGAGAACACATCTATGTAACATGCCAGACTTACAAGTAATGAAGTGATAGAAGACTCAGAGACTACATGTAATGACCATGCCAGACTTATATGTATAAGTGATATAAGAGACTACATGTAATTGTACATACCAGACTTACAAGTATGAAGTGATTGAAGGAAAAGGAGCAAAGACATTGATGGAAAAGGGCTGTTTTCAAGCTCTGATGTTCTATGAAAGCTTCAATTATAGAATTAATTGTTGTCATTTTTTATTAAAATACGTCTAAAAGTACCCCGGGTAGTTCTTGGGACAAGAAACAACAGGACAATTAAGTCCTCAGGCAAGTCGTACAAGGCGACTAATATCGAGGTTGTTGTTCAGGAGGCTGCTAACATCATAATATAAATTCAATTGACATAAACACATCCACTGCTACAGCATGTGAATTTCTTAGGCAGTCTTCCTGCAAGTGGTCAGCTACACTGGTGGCTCTGTTCTACACAAGCAGCAATATAATAGGATGATGATGATGGAGTCTGGACGACGCCCATCTACACATACTAGTACACAGGGCCGGCCTTAGCAGTTGATGGTCCCGTTTTAGGCAATTTTGTTTGAGTCCCTGAACTTTTATTTCAGATTAGACATCAGAAATACATGGGATTACATTGTATTAAAAATAAAAATAAAATATTTTGACCAAACCAAACAAAACAAACTATCAATAAAAAAAATGAATGAAAAACATTAGCTCCCCAAGGAGCATAGGCGTTCAACAAACGCATGACAAATCTTCCTGTCACGAGCCATCAGTTCAAGTTCTTTCAAGGTCGTCCTCATCATTTTTATTTCTGCCTCCAGTTTTCGTCTGCCTGTGATTTGTATTGGTCTACCTCTACCTCTCCTTCCCTGGGAAATTCACAAGTAGGACTGCCTTGCAACACTATCAACATGTTTCCTCAATGTATGTCCTGCCCATCGTCAGCGTCTTCTTTTCATCTCTTTGTCCACTGGTGGCACTTGTCTAGTTCGTGCGAGCTGCTCTACATTGGAGACCTCGATCCTTCTTTTTTTTTTTAAGCCTCAATTATGAATGTGTGTAGCTTTTTAGTTTTTGTTGTTTTCCATATGTCACCTTTTTTTTTTCCTCGCAAAGAGGTCGCATATTTTTTCCTCGCATGAGGTCGGATTGGCACCCGCCCAAACCCGGCCCTGGTCAAGACCACATGTCCCAACACAAGAAGACCCAATGACAACATGTGTCACTGTAGTGATCTTCTGTGTTCTCACACAAAGGACCTAATGACACATGAATGTCACTGTACTGGTCCCTGTGTCTAGACACATGATCCTAGCAATTTTTTTTCCTCGCATGAGGTCGCATATTTTTTCCTCGCATGAGGTCGCATTGGCACCCGCCCAAACCCGGATCTGGTCAAGACCACATGTCCCAACACAAGAAGACCCAATGACAACATGTGTCACTGTAGTGATCTTCTGTGTTTTCACACAAAGGACCTAATGACACATGAATGTCACTGTACTGGTCCCTGTGTCTAGACACATGATCCTAGCCAAAGGCCGGATGTTATTTTTTTTTTTTATTTCCTCGCATGAGGTTGCATATTTTCCTCGCATGAGGTTGCATTGGCTCCCGCCCAAACCCGGCTCTGGTCAAAACCACATGTCCCAACACAAGAAGACCAAATGACACCATGTGTCATTGTAGTGGTCTTCCGTGTTTTCAAACAAAGGACCTCATGACATAAATGTCACTACTGGTCCCTGTGTGTAGACACATGATCCTAGCCAAAAGCCGGATATTAGGCATTTTTTTTTTAAATTTCCTCGCATGAGGTTGTATATTTTTTCCTCGCATGAGGTTGCATTGGCCCCTGCCCATACCCGGCTCTGGTCAAGACCACATGTCCCAACACAAGAAGACCCAATGACAACATGTGTCATTGTAGTGATCTTCTGTGTTTTCACACAAAGGACCTAATGACATAAATGTCACTATTGGTCCCTGTGTGTAGACACATGAACCTAGCCAAAAGCCGGATATTAGGCCGTTTTTTTTTTTTTTTTCCTCGCTTGAGGTCGCATATTTTTTCCTCGCATGAGGTCGCATTAGTACCCGCCCAAACCCGGCCCCGGTCAAGACCACATGTCCCAACACAAGAAGACCCAATGACAAACTGTGTCACTGTAGTGATCTTCTGTGTTCTCACACAAGAGACCTAATGACACATGAATGTCACTGTACCGGTCCCTGTGTGTAGACACATGATCCTAGCCAAAAGCCTTTTTTTTTTTTTTTTTCCTCGCTTGAGGTCGCATATTTTTTTCCTCGCATGAGGTCGCATTGTCCCCGCCCAAACCCGGCTCTGGTTAAGACTCACTAAACGTACAGGAACATTGGCTCCTAAATACCATCGCAATAAGGAAGCTGAAATTTTTCGGTCATATAAAAAGACATAATAATCTGGAAAAAACAGTGATGGAAGGCATGGTCCCTGGAAAAAGGGGAAGGGGTCGACCTAGACGACGGTGGACCCAGGACATCACAGACAGTCTGAACTTGTCTTTGGCTGATGCAGGTCGACTTGCCCAGAATCGTGATGCGTTCAGAGCAGCTGTAATGGAGACAACGTTCTGGAAAGAATATGTCACATGATGATGATATATATATATATATATATATATATATATATGTATATATATATATATATATATATATATATGTATATATATATATATATATGTGTGTGTGTGTGTGTGTGTGTGTTTAGACTGTCTGACTCCTCTAAATATGTCGTAGAAGATAGGTGAAAGAGAGAAGGTTTTCTCGATTTCAGAGACAGCCTCTATCACATTCTACCATCTCACTCGTGGAAATCTATTTCCATTTATCATCTCTCACTGTGATTACCACTTATTCTAATCTATTCAGAAGGGACCAACCCAAGTCTTAATTCTCCTATCAAAAATCTACGACACTCACCATATGCTTTTCCCATGGTCTTGGTTAAGAAACCAGATACATCTTTAAGAATGTGTATCGACTTTAGAAAATTAAATAGCATAACGATAACAGATGCTGAACCAATGTACTTCTGTTACGATCGCACGGCTTGACAGTGCGTCCATCAAAAATTCAAACTGTTTTCACAGAAATATCATTTTTGGGACATCTTATTAGCCAGAATAAGTTACATCCAGATGAAGGAACAGTTAAACGCATCTTGGATATTAATAAATCTATCAACTAAGAAAGAAGTGAGATGTTTATTGGGCTTGATAAATTATTATCATAAATTCATCCATAACTTTGCCTCCCTATCTACCCCATTGTCTGTCTTGACGTGCAAGGGTGCACCTTTAAAAATAAAATGGTCAGACAATGCCAATCGTTCACTGAATATAATTAAATCTGCCTTCTCAGAGCATCATATTTTAAAGATACCTGACGCCAGAAAACTTTTCTTCCTCAGAACAGACGCGTCGGGCACTGGCATAGGTGGCTGTTTGATGCAATTATGGTACGACAAGCTTCACCCATGCATTTACATCAGCAAAAAGCTTCTTCCAGGAGAACAACGGTGCGCAGCTGGTGAGCGTGAATTGCTCGCCATCGTGTGGTCAATTTCGAAATTATCAAAGTATCTCCTGGGTTGCAAATTCGTCCTCCAAAATGATCATGTGCCATTGACAGCACTTAAAACCAAGACTTATAACAACCCACGACTACACCGCTGGTTCCTTTTGTTGCAGGAATTCCACTTCGTTATTCAGCCGTTTCGTGGGGCCGACAATTGGTTGGCAGATCTTCTGTCCCGGTGGTCTGAAGACAGTGACTGATACTATAATGATAATCCCGAATACACAACGTCTCGTTCACAGTTATTCATAAGAATCGGGAAAAGAAACAACGCTGATGAAAGGCCAGTTACACGTACTGAACAAGTAGCATTGTACAAGCTGATTTTCTTTCACTGATAGCTAATATGCCGTCCTCAACGCCAATAGACACAACACTTGACAAGTGGATTTGACATACTAAACTATTAGGAATATACCTAGTATTGACATTTACTAACTTATACATAATATACAGGTGTCCCTATGCATCTGCAGTACTAACATACGGCTTCACTCGAATGTGAAGTAGGCTGAACTTGCAATGTGATGAGCTTCTGCATAGATGATGAACTCTAGGACTTTTAATTCATATCCGATTATTGGTAGTTACATTTATTAGTTGGTGTAGTTTAATATAAATACCATTTATTAGTTTGACGTTTCGTTTATACCATTAGGGATCGATTATTCAGCTCAGTGATTAATTTAATAACTTACCAAGCGTTCACCCGAGGCAAACGCTCGTGGGACGAAGGGGTAATGTTGAGAGCACATTATGGGGCGAAGCGATCTTGAAAAAGTATAGTTGGAGAGATCGCTGTGCACCATGTGTCTCACCAAAACACAAAAACTATAGTCAATGACTATGACTAAACACAGTAGCGAAGCATGACGAGGAGTCCATAGTGACGTTTTTGTGTGGATGAGACAGTGTCGGCTTATGTGGCGTGGTCCACTCATGATGTGTAGAATTCTACGTATAAAAATGTGCTTAAGAGTCTAGATGTTGACTCAGAAATAATGCAAGATTAAAAATTCAATATGAGACAAACCCATTTCGTCAGGATATGTATAATGACGTATGTATTGAGAGACATGTCAAGATTAGTAAAATCCTGCATATAGAGTTATAAATATTTGAAGAATATATTTATTTGCCGACAAAAGAAAGTGTGCACGAAGGCACAAAACTACAACAATATGAACATTGATGAAAAATTATAATATGTCAAGAATAAAGAAAACAGACAAAATTATAAATGTGCTAGGAAAGAACGAACGTACTTGTATTAGTATTAATAGGAAGGAAGAAATGAAGTAAGTAATCGGTATTCAATTTCAAAATGTCCAAATTATGTTAGAGCAGTGTGTCCGCTCATGAATAGTTGTGTGGTAAATAAAAATGAAAGTCGTTAATACCGAGAAGTATTCAAAGAATCTTTCAAAGTTTCGGATTCTATATTTTAATATTCAAAAATTAACAGTTTATTGCTGCGGTTGAGGAATACGAATATAAATATGTATGAAAAAAACGATTACCCAGAAAGTTCTGGGCCAGTTTTTTGCGGCAATACATCTACAAATAGAAAAACCCTAACAACATACAGACAACAAAGGAATTGTTCTTAACAATTACTCTCTGCAGAGATGCAGATAGAAGAATGTTTCTTCTAACCTTGGGTGAGTCTTCACAAGATATTTTAGAAGTCAAGAACAATGCCGAATGTGTCTTAGCAATCTTAACATTTATCTGCCTGTCTCCTTTTGTGAAGAGGTATTATATATCTTAATTTAGCTCTTACTAGCCACCACCTGAATTAACATAAAATTCTTCTTATTGGCTCTATATAGGTATATATTAAAAGATACTGATTAACGCGAGTGCACTTCTCGCTGTAATAACTAAATCAACTAAGAATTTGTAAAACAACATAAAAAAAATATTTATGATCAATTGCTTTTGAACAAATGTAAATACATACGGGCTGGTGATTAATAAAATGTAGGTGTCCTTCATTGAAAAGATGTCAGCTTTAGAAAGCTTAATGTTGAAAAGAAAAACAAAATTCTTCTGTATTTGGCTGCTAGAAATGTCACTTAGCTGCCAAACCGTTGACGTATTAATGATGCTGTTTTCCTCAAACGTCTCTGTGGCACGGCGCATGTCTATATATCAGTTCAAGAGGCTATCTCTTCTGGTCAAGGCAGGTATCTTACCAACCCGTGGAACGTGCGTTTACAGTGTCGATCACATCCTTTGAATCACATAATAGTAGTGTCACAGTTTTCTTTTATTCTTCAGCCGTTCAATTTAATTAATCGTATAGTGGTCGTACATTTTAGGGGTGGTAAAGTCAGAGACGAAAAAATTTTTATCCTTTCAGCTCGGTGACCGGCTTCATAATAACTACAAGGTTCCTACGTCATCTCAAAATGACATTATTTTTACGTTCATCCGTTTTCCATCGTTACCTTTTCTTACTCTCCACCAACTCACTAGGTGTAGCTTCAAGAGTGCAATCCATATTCAACTTCCCATACTTTCGATTTTGGCGTCATCACCAAATATGGGTCACATATGCTGTGACATATTTTCAACCCTGGGCTCTTCAGAGAAAATGTGGTTTATAGAAACATTTTCAATAGTCTTCTTCCTTAAAAAAAAAAATCTAAACAACAAAATAATATACAGCTACCCTTTCCTATGGAAAAATTGGAACTATTAACAATTAACTGCCAACGAATGCCTTCAACATATAATTTAAAGTCAAACATTTTCAAAAAAATTTTGAATTAAAGTACTAAATATATGACCCCCTTTTCCAACCTATCATCTTCCACTCGCTGCCACCTAAAACAAGTTTTCAGCCCTCGACTGACACTTGTCTAATTCCTGTACTCAGGGTACCCATTGTATTTCTACCAATGAACATAACTCCTACAGGTCCTTCCACTCGTTTTGCTCCTTGCTTCTATAGTCACCCTTCTGTCCTTTCCGCCATTGCGTCTAGTTTTTTCACCCCTCGCTCTGCTGGGTGGGCATTACCGTTATTCGCCACTCACTCGCGCATAAGTCCGTTTGGACCCTATTATGCCCCTATACAAGATTTAACTATCGCCTCCATCTTGTACTTATAACTGCTATAAGCAGCGTTCAAAGATTCTCTCTCTTTCTCTTTTCTTTCTTACTCCTGCTTGCTATCTCATTTCGTTCTCTATACTCCTCTCACAATTTTACCTTACCCTCTAGGTTTCGGAGAAGCCTATCTCCTCACAAGTCTCCACAAGACTTTTAGCAATCGCCGCAACACCTCTGTGCTCCCCGCTACCTATTAATCTCGTTCCTTCCCTGGAACCCTCCCTCACACTACCGTCTTTATCCACATTGCTCACTATTCTCCAATGCCTCTCCCAAATTCCAATGATTCATCCGTTTTCTTTATAATTTTCTTAATTTACCCTTTTTCTCTATTATCTTATAAAGTTCGTCACTTCTCTGTGACTTCTCAGTTTTCCTCATGATTATCTTAACCATTATCTTATGTTCGCCATCTCCCATGGCCCTTAATTTTTTCTCACAATCTGAACTCTCAATTAACTCACTCTTAATTTTGCCATCTCTTAACGGCTTCTTCTTCTTCTCACATAATATCTTCGCCATTCTTCCATGGCCTTAACCAACCTTTAATTTATTTATTCATATTTCTAATATTTACTTATTTCTCCTTTTACTCCTCATCTCTCCCCTCTACTTTTACTTACTCGTGAGCTCCACTATTTTCACTATAGTGGACTCCTTGTTCCTAAGCATTTCTAAACGCAATCTGCTTAACAATATCTATAAAATTGCTTCCTCCTTTATTTCTCTTCTGACTTCGTTCACGATTTGCTTGCTCTATTCTTCTCTGTCGTCTCTTCATGTTTTCTTCATTTAACATTTTCGTCAGAACTATGTCTATTTCATCTCTTGTTTCTGGAAAGTGTGTATAATACCTTCCCTCCAGCAATCTCCATACCATGGTTCTTGATAAGTTAAAATCAGGCCGTTTTATGGTGGCTTCTATTACCTTCTTCAACTCCTCTATGCTTGGTTCATCCACTTTAATCATTTTCTTCTTCTTGTCATTCACTTCTTCTCTTACTTTTCTCAATTTTCCCACCATTTCGCACCTCTCCGTGGGCCATACATTCCTCATATGAATCTCTTCATTTTTACATCTTGTATTTTCTTCCGCGTCCTCGCCCTCTGTGCATTTTTAACTTATCTTCTTCATCTGACGGTACACTGTCTGAGTAACTTGACGTCGAATCTGAGAACACGTCTCTATCCACTATTTTGATTTTTCCCAGTAATAAAGTTCCCCCATCACTCTCACCACAATCCTGCGAATTTCTTCTTTTCTTTCTGATAAGTCTGTATCAAAACTTTCCCCCTCTCCAGAAATTTCTGCACATACTTTAGTACTACGGTGTGGGGTTTAGCTAATCTCAGTTCGTCTTTTATTGTTTTCGTTTCTTCATCTCCTGTACGCTTGGCCACTTTGACGAATTTCTTCATCTCCTCCACTCCACTGTTAACTCTCTGTGTTCTCTTCTCTCCTTCCCTCTTCTAATTTTTGTTTCGTTATAGGCACAATGTGCTGCTAACTTTTCCTCGTCCTCCCTCTCTTCTACTATTATGTTTTCTTGAGTTCCTCTCAGCTTCTTTAGCTTCTCTAACGCTTCTCTCATGTCTTCCGAGCTTTTTCTCTCAACCTTTCTTTCTCTCCTGTCTCTTGAGTTTTCCTCATGGTTCTGTGTTTTTTTAACCTCGTCGCTACCTCGACCTCTACTTATAAAATTCTCCCGCTGTGTCTTTTTTTGCATTCCGTGGTATCCTGGATGCCCTGACACTGTGTACGAATTGATGTGTCTCTGCTTCTGTACCTTTCTTTCCCCCGTTTTTTCACTGGGATTCTTGATTTTCTTATTTCTCTATCTGCTACTAAACTACTATTTCTCTGCTCATTTCTAGCATCTCCCGGCTCTTAAATCGGCACTCATTTCTATCTGTCCTGCCGTCCGTTCCAGGTCTCTTAAACTTCTTCCTCTTATATTCTTCTTCCTTTCTAAACTCTCAACCTTTCTTATTGGCATAGGGCGTAAGGTACCGTTAACTTTTCTTCCAAATCTCTTCTATCTTCCCCTTCGTCTTTCTTCTTATTATTTTTTTTTCTTTCCCATTCTTTACATTTTCTATCGATGTAGGCATAAAACCGCAGTCCGTTCTCCCTTATTTCCTTTCCCTTGTACAATTTTTAATCTCTTTTTCGCCTTCATCTCAAATGGTGCAATTTCTCTCAATCTGGCAAGACGCCTCACGTAATCAGATGAATCGTCCGACGATACATCAGCTATTTTTTATTATCCCCTCTTATACCTGTAAACGCCCAGCACTTCCTGTGTCTCTGAACGTCTTATCTGTCTGATTTTCTAAGTCCCGAGGATCTCTCTGGTTTCTGTTTAACTGGTCCCTTCTGGTTCCGTGTCCTCATTCTTCTCTTTCCCTATCCGTCAGAAATCTCCTCATTAAATTCCATCAATGGATAATATCATCCTCACTCCCCCAATTATCCATCAGAAATCTCCTCTTATATTCCTCAACGTGAATATCATCTTCACTCTCCCAGTTATCTTCTTCATCTGCTAGTCCCCTCTCTCCTTTCTGATTCTCCCTATCCTGCGGTTTAGTCAAGGGCAGCTGGCACTCTGCCTCCATTCTCCTGTTCCCCTTTAAACTCCTTATTCCCCATCGTAATTGATTTACGTCTCCTCTCATCACTCATCCTATCACCACTCTTGTTCCCCCGCTTTACCTTTAACATTTTTAATTCCGATTTTACATTGGTCCTGCCAGTCTCATTTCTTACTCTATCGACATCTAAGTCCGAATAGTTCAATATACTCATCTCGTTTTCTCCATCATTTTTCCCTATCACCGATTCCTAGTGGTGATACCAACGTAGTTCTTCTCCTTGGTTTAGTTCTTTTCTCTGCATTATGTTTACATCTTTTGTTATTCTGTTTATTAATAAGTTCAGACACCAAGTCCTTCCTTTCTGTCTGCGTGTTGCAACCGTGTTTGTTTTCTTTTCTTCTTTAATCTTATTCGGATCTAGCTTTCTCTTCAAGTTCAACTTTGGTCCCTCTCTCTCTCACAATTGATCTCCGCTCCTTTATTAATCTCAGTGTTCGATGTTCCTTTCGTTTTTACACACTTGTATCTTGGCACAGTGTCCATTTTCTGTCCTAACATTTAAATCATTTACTTCGAAAAACCTTCCACCCTTTATCTCTTAAAAAAGAAGATTTCGTACCGCTGTTCTATTGCGTCTCTTATTTAAGGGTTCCCAATGTCTAGGTGCTTCCGAAACGTTGCACACTCTGCCTTTGTAAATAATTCTAGGTCCGTTATCTTCCCTTGGTAATCTATGTTTACAAAAATCGTTTCCTCTAACATTCCTTTCTCTATCCCATCGTCTGTTCATAAACCTGGCTCTATTTCCACAATCTCTTCCATATTTATCCGCATAGGAGAACATATCATTGTCCCTCCATCTATTTTACACGATTACATGTTCGATTTACTTGGTATCCCCTTCCTCTATCATGTTGTCGACTTAAATCATATCTCGTGTCTTGTATCCATCTTCCTCGTGTATTACTCGCTCCCCTAGGAAATGGCATACAATTCTGCCCCAGTTCAGACCGCTTGACTCGTGAGAATTCCCTTATCCTCACGTCTTCGCCCACATCTTCTCCTGCTCTCCAGGAGTCCATCTCTCCTAGGTGGGGGTCTCGGGTTTGTGTCCCGGCTCGTTGTGGTTGTTAGCCCCCAACCATTCCCCCGTTCGTGTGAATTTTCAACCGCTGTTATTTACGCGCCACTAGTCCATCTCTACAGTTGAAAAAAAAAAAAACACAACCAACCAACCACACACACCAAAACACCGACACAAACATGTAATACGTCCTTACAAGGAGAAAGGACAAGAAAAAAACCTACGTTGCGGCCACAAGGCCTTCGTACCAGGGACAGACAAAAAAAACAAGAGACAGGAGGGAAAAGAAAATGAGAAAATTAAGTAGAGAACATGAAACTATAAAAATAAAGAAAAAAAACTCCCTTAATATTAAGTCCATCACATGTGAAGCAAAGCAAGATGGCTGCCACTAAACTGGAAAGAGGAAGTTGATAGTATAATAAAAATAAGAAATAATGAAAAACAAGGACTGGAAAAGAGTGAGAAAAAAGTAATCAATAAATAAATAAATAAATAAATAAAAATATATATAAATAAAAATATAAATAAATAAATAAATAAATAAATAAATAAATAAATAAATAAATAAATAAATAAATAAATAAATAAATAAAGAAATAAATACAATGAAAAAAAATAATAAAGGAAAAAAAATTTAAAAAAAAAAAAAAAAAAAAAAATTTTAAATAAAATAAAATAAATAAACAAATTTAAAATAAATAAATAAATAAATAAATAAAATAAAAATTATTAAATTTAAAAAAATGCTAATCTTAAAAAAAAAAAAAAAAGGGTGATTCGCATCAATGTAGAAAGTCATAATACAACAGGGACTCGATAGAGAAAGGCGTCTCAGACAAAAGAATGTTGGGTATTCAAACCGTGTGGTTTGAGGCAACCCATAAGATGGATGAGGCGTTGTTCCTGGCGAAACCGACTGTTGGCGTCCGAGGAACAGTATCTGATGGCTGTCACCTGGATGTCAGTGGCACCGTGGTGGTCAGGGCCATAAAAGTGGATGGCCACAGGTGTGGAATTAAACTGAGAGATGTCATAGAGGTGTCTGCAGAATCGGTCGCCCAGTCGTGTGCCCGTTTTGGCCGATGTACGTAATGGTGCAACGATTTGCATATAATAGCATAAAAAGGACGTTGCGTGACTCACATGTAAAGCCATGGGTGATGGTGAACTTGGCGTTAGGGAACGAGACTGAACGTGTTTCGATTACATACTGACATGTCTTACATCGTGTACGGTTACATGGTTTGGTTCCAAAGTGGCCATCGTTGACGGTTTTTGAGACGGCTGTGGACTAGGAGGTCCCTCAAATTTTTGTCCCGTCTATATGCCAGCAAGGGTGGCTCACTAAATGCTTCCCGCGCCACTGGGTCAGCTTGGAGGAGAGGTAGGTGGCGAAACAGGATCCTTTTGACAGCAGTGCTGTGAGGGTGATAGGTCATTATTAACTTGACTCTATCAGAGGAGGTTTTTTGGTGGGGTTTGAGGGCCTCTAGACGTGAGATAGGGAGAACACGTTCTAAGGCAGAGGTAAGAACATCTTCTGGATACTGTCTGTTACGGAAGAAGTCCAACATTTCTTGTGCTCGGCATAGAAAGTTGTCATCATCTTGGCATAACAGACGGAGGCGGAGAAGTTGTGAGAAAGGCAAGGAGTCCCGACAAGCCGGAGGATGAGAGGAAGTATAAAGGAGGTAACTGTGTGCATCGGTGGGTTTGTAGTACACCAAAGTGGTGAGGTGGGGCGGAGTGATAGTGACAACAATGTCAAGGAAATTAACAGAGACAGTGGAGATGTGAGAGGTGAATTGGATCGCAGGGTGGAAGTTGTTAATGAAATTAATGAACCTAGATAGGTCAACCTCTGGCATATCGGTGAGACCTATGCCATCATCGATGTATCTATGATACATCAATGGGAAAGGTCCAGGATACTGCTGCCACACCTGATACTCCAGGTAGCCCATGAAGAGGCAGGCATAACTGGGACCCATCTTGGTGCCCATGGCAACTCCACTTATTTGGTCAAAGAACTGTCCATTGAACTCAAAGGAATTGAGTCGAAGGACCAGTTCTGCAAGGCGCAGGAGAGTCTCTGTAGCGATAGAGGGGTGCGTGCGCTGGTCCAGGAAAGAGAGGAGAAAAACTTGTTAATGTTCAAAAATCAAGTCTGTTTTGCTTTTAATTTCAAAATTGTCGTTCGGTCATTGGCCAAATCCTTTCATATTATTGAGAAAATGCAAAGGCTCGACGCCATTTGAATATTATTGTCCCCTGAATCAGGACGTGGGAATTACTGTGAAATGTGACTTGCCTTAATACTAAATATATATAGTTAGGCATCACAGTCCAGCCAGCAGTACATCTGGAGTCTGCTATTCAACGTACCTGTGTTTTTTCATTGAATTTCAGGTAAGACCGACATTATTCATATATATTTTGTTTACAAATGTGAGTGAGAGATGCTGCCATCACGACTGTAAGTAATCAGGTCCCAAGCTGATTTATGCAGTGCCTGGAGGTAGAGTTAGGCTATAACACATTGCCAGTTTTGTAAAATGCACATGTTTTGTGAAATAAAAATGTTTTCTTAGGTGGCCAGAGGGACACAGCTCACCTATCCTATTGTATGGAAGAAAAGAAAGATTAATAATATTATTACAGATGTAAGGCCGCTGTAGAATATCCGTTTTTTCTTCTTTTCTTTTCTTTGTTGTAAAGATCTAGTTTATCGACCTCTTCTGTCAAGTAATGTAAACGTTATTCCAACTGTAAAGGATTCGTTCCTGTTGGTGCCTTCACAAGGTGTACTGTGAAGTGCCTTTTCTGATGTAATGGGTGAGTGTAAACATCAATGGTAATAGACGCGAATGGAGGATAGTTCGACAGTTTTACAGCACACTCACTCCGATCACAGGTGTAAGTCAAGGATGACTGGAACTACAGTTGACGTTTCACTGACTTTAATATGGACGTACACTTGGACAGCACGGAAACAGTCATGGGAACATGTTGACGTACATTCATAGGTTATTTGAATCGTGGATGATACATTCATGTAGTAGTGAAATAACATTCAATCTAAGGTAGCATTCACTGTTCTGGTACCTAATCGCCGTATCCTCTACGGACTGAACGCGTCAATGAGGATCGGTAAACATACAAAAGTCATTGGCCGAACCTTCATTTCCTAGCTAAGTTCTTAAGCTGAAATATGTCCAATGTTTGTATGATAACCATAAACCACGATAGTGGGTTTTCACCTCATAACAAGATCTCGATACCACTGCCCGATAGTAGGATACATAATCTGTTCTCTTGACAATGATAAAAAAATACGATGACAGGAATATAACATGGCCGCCTTCCTGAGTTGTCGCTCACTCACTCGTAGGAAGGTGGATATAAGCCAAAGTTAATTTATAATGTGCGTATAAATAATTTCATAAAGTTTTCCATACAGCTCTACAGTAATCAAGCTAATTCACGTAGACATAACTGCTGTAGGAAAGCCTGTCATCTTCGTCGATAAAAAACACGACACTAGCGATACGAAGCACAATGTTCCATCTAGGTCTAATCGACTCGAGATCATCAAAAATAGGGTCTGGCATAACTGGAGTCCGAATCACACATATGTGGAGGATCTCTGACAAATAGACTCTTGCAGAGACATAAACTTCTCCTAGAAAAATATCTATGAATCACTGTTAAACCTTAAACAGTGCCAGCCCTGGAAAAACACTCAGCCATTTCTTGGCGACATTATCGGAACTCTTCAAAACCCAGTAGGACTACGAAAACCTGCGCTAGATTCTGGCAGAAAGAATATAGTCCGACCTGAACATACAAAGGTATACAATATACGACTGAATCTACTTGCACTAGACAAGTAGTACACATGAATTCAGGCCATAAACATACCAAGCAAAATTAATCTATTTTCTGGCCCGAACAAATAAGAACGGACATAAATACAATATCCATGCGCCGAATCAATATCAAGAAAGATCACTCATATACTCAAAAGTGTAAATCAATCATGAATTATCTAGCTTTACCAGAGGAAGCATTTTCATACACAAATGAATGCAAATATATATTTTCCATATTAAATAGCCATATCGTATTCATGTAATATGTGCGTCAAAATATGCACGCAACAGATTACGACACCCCTCGGGAGAAAAAAAAATGGTACTTTTTTTTTTTTGAAATACATCTAGGAGCAACATACAATAGGCTCACAACGCACCAATAACAATGTGCAGATGATAAGCATTGAGAATATATATTTCATGAACTTAGAGAAAGTATTTCTTTAAGTATAAATATTTCCAGAGAGGTGTCACCAACGCATACTACAATACTGGTACTGCCACACTTTCTACATCGGTTTATCCAAAAATTTCATCTTAGATATCTTAACATCATGATTATCAAAGACGAAAAAAAATTGAAAGATCAGCGGTGAATAAACATCAATGAACCGCTAAGTAGTGCTACAATTAATATATGATATATTCCATATGTGTACACATTTCAACATAGGAACAACTGTAGCAAAGTTAGGCATATAATTTAACAGTTATGAATCATGTGGGCATCTAGACAAAATATCTGCCATCACATTTTCTGACCCACGGATAGCTCGCACCGCAAAATGAAACGGCTGCAGAGCAATCGCGTATCGCGTTGATCTCGCACTCTTCAGATTTTTACTCTGAATAGCCGTAAGAGCTTTCTGGTCAGTTTCCACAATGAAATGCGCGCCAAGAAGAAATCTTTGCAGTTTAAGGATTGACCAAACCATAGCCAATAATTCACGGTCTAGGACCGAGTAATTCTTCTCTGCGGCATTTAATTTTCGAGAAATATACATCACAGGATGCAGAGTTCCAGAGTACTCTTGCATTAGTGCTGCTCCAATCCCTGTGGATGAAGCGTCACTACGAAGAATTAATGTCTTATCCTTAGAAGGCAATACTAGGATAGGTGAAGTAGAAAACATAGTTTTAACCTTATCCAAAGAGGACTGACATTCTTGAGTCCAATGGACTACATTAGGAGACCCTTTCTTTAGCAAGGAAGAAAGAGGTGACATAATGGAGGACAGATTCGGGATGAATCGTCCATAAAATTGTATTAGACCTAAGAGACTTCGCACTTGCTTTTTAGTCTTAGGAATAGAAATGTTAAGTATCTTACTTGTATTATGGTCTTCTGTCTTTAAGAAACCATGACAAACACGGTGACCTAAGAAAGATATTTCATAAGATGGTTTCGCTGTCAGGTTATGCTCGCGTAAGATAGACAATAGTTCATTTATTCCATTATAGTGATCGTTCCAAGTATCACTGAAAAGACAGATGTCATCAAGATATGCAATGACATCTGAGCGATGAGATAGGATTCGACGCATCATGCGTACGAATGTTGCAGGGGCGTTCATAAGTCCGAAAGGCATGAAATTCCATTGGAATAGACCCCTAGGCGTCGAAAAAGCAGTAAACGGTTTGGCGTGTTCGGATAGTGGAACTTGCCAATATCCCTTAGACAAATCGAGTTTAGTAAAGAAATGGGAATTCGATAGTCTCGTAAGTAGCTCTTCAAGTAAAGGCATAGGTTCAGCATCAAATTTAGTCACTTGGTTCAATTTGCGATAGTCAACGCAAAGACGTATGTTGTTGTCTTTTTTCGCACGATAACCATCGGCGAAGAATATGCTGATGTGGATGGTTCAATAATTTTTAACTATCATCTCATCCAACTCTTTTTCTACCTGTGCTTGAAAATGTATCGGAATAGGATACGGTCTGAACCTTATAGAATTATGGTCAGTAAGAATAATGTCATGTTGAATGACATCAGTTTGACCAGGAATGTCGGTAAGGACATCCTGAAATTGTTCTAACATAGTAGAAACTTGTTTCTGTTCTCCTGGAGATAATTCGGGAGAAATCGTAACATCTTTCCATGACTCATTAAAATGAAGCGGAATCATTGGAAAAGGTAGATTTACATCCGAGAAACTCGTTTCCTCATCCTGTATTACTGACAGTGATGAGTAATGTCCATGTGTTACGGTATATGTTATTAACGCCGTCTGCTAAAGGTTAGCAGACGTGCAATTGTAAAGGTTAAGACATTTAATATATTACGATAGATGTTTCAATTATTGAACGCTCCATACACGATCGATTATGACGTGTCTAGCGTTGTTTGGGTCACAGTCGGTAACTAGGAGACGCTACCCTTTGTTACTTGACCGCCAAGCTGAATAGCTGCGTTTTCTAACCTTCCAATTCAATGGCATGATATAGCCATTTATATGTGCATTTATGATGGACCAGGGTCAGTCCTAGAACTCTATATGAGAGGAAACTTATGGAGGTTAGTGTTTAACTAGAATCCTCAGAAGGAGGAGAATAATCGTCCAATCCGTATGAAATATTCAGACTCGCAGTCTCACTGTCGGCAGGTAGCCATGTCTATCTGCGCGTGCATATAGCTGTGATGTTCTGACGACAATACTGCATTGTATCCTTAAACGGACATTGACACGTAAACCAGCAGTCTACGTTATTGATTAATTTATGCATGACTTATACGGACTTATGTTCTGCTCATATTTGAAATGATCATCCTGTGTGTACATGTGATTAAATATTACGGACTCAACATGAAGGCATTAATTACTTCATTAATGTTGCTGAGTTCAAGTATTACATGTTACTTCTTCATACCATGCTACTGAGTTGTATGAACGCTTCACCCTAATTCGCGTAATGATAAAACAAGCACGATGAACAAGAAATCACTAAAATAACTATACTCAGCACATGATCTTCAACCGGCAAATAACTCAGCAACAAAGTGGCGGCCGATTGTTGGGAACGACAGAAAAAAGAAACAAACTTCTGTTCCTTACGCACATGTTAACCACAATATTTACGATCAAGTTTCGATCACATGATCCAGTCGAAGATGACGTTGTACTCATTATAATGCCTAACAACGTGACGTCACCGAAGGTCGTGTAGGTGAACTGTCGGAGAAACCAAAGCCGTTTTCTAAGTCTAACCGGGGGGAAACATGAGCCATTTGAAGCAAACACACGATATGGACTACAGGAGCAGACAGTCAGGGGCTTTAGCCTAGCTGTTGACGACCTCTAGCACTGATCTAAGCAACGGAAAAGATAAGTCTAGTTGTTTAACTGTCGTCATTGCAAACAGTAATACTGAGTCCATGCCTTTTGCCTGCATAGGCATGTTTTTTTCTGAATGTGTTTCATGTATTTTTTGGTTGTTTTAATGTGTTGTTAATTAGCGGGCCGGTTGGAGGGAACTGAAATCTCTGGGGAATGTCGCGAACAGCTGACCACCTAGATTTCAGTCGGTCTTAGGGCAGTTAAACGATTGCACTTTTGGAAGCCCCATTGAGGTTTGCCGGTGGACTGCCTGTCCAGATCTGCTATCGTTCGACGGTTTGTGTTAGCTGTGCCGTTCCGTAGATAACTGGCGTATTTTATTTGTACTAAGTTCACATTTTTATTCAGTTTTGTATCATGTTCGTTAACTATTTCGTCCAGTCTACTCTTACTATCAATTTATTTTATAATTGTTAAATGTTTGTCCGTTATGAGTCCTGTGATGTCATCATTTTTTGCATTCATTTTTTTTTGTGTACTTTGTATATTAAGTTGACCTCGGGTCAGTCCTTGACCCTTCATTTGGCTTGTGACACTTCCGCTTGTTTTATTTAGTTCATAAATTCATTTTTAATTGTGAAAATGTCTTGTTTGCGTCTTGACATTGTTTGTACCCTTTAGTTGCATCATTGTTTTGTTTGTCCACATGATATATATTAAATACTACATTAATAATATGATATTATATTCAATAATACACTTGTAATTTAATTTAATTAATTTTTTCTGATATTTAAGGTTAATATGGGACATTGCATAATTATGCAGTGATAGTCCAAGAAATTAGCACTACAATTTATAAGAGATGCCTAGGGCATAATAATATAATATATATATTGACCAAATAAAATAATCTTATAGTCTACCTTTGAGGTAACAGACCCATTGTATATTATTTAATATACTTTTCTGGTACTAAGAGAGTGACTTAGTACATTGAACAATATAATTACTAGGAATCATGCCCAACATTATTGGATATTAAGATTAATTGTGTGATGTAATTACATTATAGTTAACAGATATCATAACTATTTATGATATAGTTAGTACTTAGATACAATATTGTTACAAAATATTGTCTATTAGTTGAACTTAGACATAAGAGTTCAGTACTATTGTGATTATTTATATTGAATATTCCTAAGTTGAGTAAGTATAATAATTACTCTGAAGCTACTATTGACTATTTTAATCAGTAATTATCAATAATTACTTACCAGATAAAAGTCAAAATGCTTACTATAGACCATTTCGTTAAAATTGGTAAAGAATATGGTTATAAATCTCAAGAACTTCGTCAGTTTGCTGAGGCAGAACTGGAAAAACATAAAGCAGAAATGGAGGAACGTGAAAGAAAAGAAGCAGAGAAAAAGGCTGCATTAAAGAAAGAGGAAGAGGAACAAAAGGCTGCATTAAAGAAAGAGGAAGAGGAACAAAAGGTTGCATTAAAGAAAGAGGAGGAGGAACGTGAAAGAAAGGAAGCAGAACGTGAGATGAAGCAAATTGCCAAGGAAAATAGATTAAGAGAGATTGCTCAACGTGAAAGAGAAGAGCAAAGAGCAATTGCCAGACAGGAAGAAGAGAATAAATTGAAACGAGAGGAAATTATTTTACAACAAGAAATGGAATTGGCGCGTATTAAATTGGAGACAGCAAGATTACAAGCACAAAGTGCTGATGCAAACCAGAATAATAACGCACAAAATGGATCGTCATCAAGCCAAACTAAACATTTCTACAACTTTAAATTACCCACTTTCAACTTAAACGTGGACGACCTTTCATCATTCCTGTCACGTTTTGAACAGACTTGCAAAACAAATCATTTGCCCGAAGAGTCATGGGTACTCAAGTTAAATGAATTCTTGGTTGGAGAACCATTGACGGCTTCTCAAAATGCTGACCCATCAATAGCAAATAACTACGGTGCTATTAAGTCCTTGCTTTTACGAAGGGTTCACCTGGACGAGGAACACTGTAGGTTGAAATTTAAGGGAATTTTACCTGAATCTCCAAAAGATTTTGCAGGATTCATTGCGAACATACGCAATACATTTAATAGATGGGTTGAACTGGCAGAAGTCAACAAATCGTACGACAAATTAGTTGATTTACTACTACGGGATAAGGTATTATCTTCGGTTAGCCAACCATTCTTTGCATATTTGCAGGAGCGTAAACCAGGTACTATTGACGAGTTGGAAAAAATTTCTTTAAACTACTGTTCGGCACATCCGAATGCGAACATTTCTAACTCTTCATTAAGAGAACCTCTACCTGTGGCGTCTAATATGGCCTACAATCATAATAACAAACAAAGACATCACAGTGTAGACAGAGGTAGGTTCCAAAGAAATCACAATGTTAACTTTCAGAAGGGACATAATAATGATTTCAACAATAAAAATGAGTTCAACAGAGGTAGATCACGAGATAGAAATTATTCACCTCAAACTAACTACCACAATAGTCAACATAACACTAATTATAATCGATCACATACCCCCAATAATAACAATAACTGGAATGGTAATAATCATGGCTCGAGACATCGAGATAATAGTTACTATAGAGGACGACGAGATAATTCTAACAATTATACTCGTAATCGATCTCATTCTCGGGGATCATCTCAGTACAACCATAATACAGGGGCGGCAGTTACAAATAATACTACCCCTATAGCTCAGGTCCCACTTGACGATAATACAACACAGTCTTCTGCTGCATGTTTTGCTATTAATTATAATGTGGCAAATAGTTGCCAACAATGCAATCTTATTTTTCAGAAGGCGAAAGAAACAGTGCTTAACTGCGGACATATTACACCAGAGGTAGGTCTTGCAGTCAACGATGGAACAGGCTCACTAATTTTTAACAGGGGAATCGTTAATGGATCCGTCGTCTCAGTGCTGAGAGATTCAGGATCCACAACGATTGGTGTACGTCAGTCGCTGGTACATCCTAGCTGTGCGACAGGAGAATATGTACGCTGCATGACATTTGGTGGAACTATTGAGTTCTACCCCACAGCTATTGTTCATATTAGAACACCCTTTTTCACAGGGAATGTAAAAGTATGTATGCTAAAAAAGCCTATTGCTGATCTGATGGTTGGTCGTATACACGGCAGTAAAGATTGTACTCCAGATGAGATCATAGAATGGGAGAAACATAACCTATGCACTGGAAACGCCGTGACGACTAGAGCGCAGACTCAACTCATGGAGAAAGTTAGTGATAATAAGATGGATGCAGACAACCAAGAGGAGTTTGTAGTCAATTCACCTATTGACAGGGAAACATTTGCAACTAAACAAAAAGAGGATAAATCTTTAAAAAAAATTTTTAAGCTGGTTGATAAAGTTGACAATCTATCCTCAGGTAATAATAACAAACATTGGTTTGTTATTAAAAATGACATATTGATTAGATGTTTTAATGACAAATCACAAATGAAACAACAAGTTATGGTCCCGTATACTTTTAGACGGTACATTCTTCAACATGCGCATGACTCACAGTGTGCTGGACATATGGGATATACTCGAACACGATCTCGAGTACTGTCTTCATTCTTTTGGCCAGGAGTGTCAAGAGATATTTCGCAGTATGTACGTTCCTGTACTACATGCCAAGAAGTGAAAGCACGTGGAGCTTTTCACACGGCGCCTATTCAGGCTTGCGATATCTCAGTAAGACCGTTTGACAAGATGGCCATAGATATTATTGGTCCATTGCTACCATCGGCCAGAGGACATAGATTCGTCCTTACGTGCATTGATTTGCCGTTGCACACGATGGCCAGAAGCTATCCCATTAAAGACCACCACTACCACAGATGTAGCTGATGCACTACATCTCATCTTTTCTAGAATAGGGTTTCCTAGAAAACTTTTATCAGACCATGGGTCACAGTTCATATCTGACACCATGAAGGAAGTCATGAAAACCTGGAACATTGATAGGAATTTAAGTAGTATTTATCATCCTATGAGTAATGGTGCAGTTGAAAGACTTAACCGTACACTTAAACAACTACTACATAAGGTTACTGTTAAGCACCCTCATGACTGGGACAGAGCACTCCCAGCTGTTCTATTTGCTTATCGGGAGGTACCGCATGAACAAACTGGCTTCTCTCCCTTTGAATTAGTTTTTGGTGCTCCCCCAAGAGGTCCTATGGGACTAATAAAAGACTTATTAATTGACGCGGAGATGACTCAGGACACTCAGTCATCTTACGAGTATGTGATTAATCTTCGGAAGAACATTATTGAGTCTTGCCAGTTGGCAACAGCTTCTTCTGAGGCTGCAAAAGCTAAGGCTCGATCTCTACAAAATAGGTCTCGACGATTACGCCAATTATTCCCAGGCGATGAGGCTTATGTGTTACTTCCTCACAATAACAATAAATTATTGATATCTTGGAATGGTCCTTACAAAGTCATTGATAAAATTTCCGACGTTGATTACGTCTTAGATATCAAGGGACACAAAAAGATATTTCATATTAACATGCTCAAGCAATTTCATACACGTCCTGAACACTTACAGTCAATTTTTCATGAACTAGATGACACCACAGTATCTACTTGTTATTATTCTAACTTATCCGTCATCCAGGAAGAAGAATCTTCTTTTCCTGAGGTACAGTTACCGTTACCGGTACCAGTAGTTCAACCTACTGAATCTTGGCGGGATGTAACCATTTCTTCAACGGTTACACCGCAACAGCATCTACAGATTGCTAATCTATTACAATCTTATCCAGATGTGTTGACCAACGTCCCGGGTCGCACATCGGCTATCAGTCATGACATTACTCTCAATGACGATACACCTATTCGTGTACATCCCTATTCGGTTCCTTTACATTTCCTTGCTAAAACTACTAAGGAACTTGAACAGATGTTGTCTCTGGGAATCATTGAGACTAGTAATTCGCCATTCTCTTCTCCATTAGTGATTGTCCGGAAGAAGGACAATAACATCAGACTATGTGTTGATTATAGAAAATTAAATGCTAAGACTATAGTTGACAGCGAACCACATCCACTTATCGACGACTTACTGCCACGTCTATCCAACGCAACTATATTTAGTAAGATAGACTTAACTAAAGGTTATTGGCAGATACCACTGACCGAAAAGGCTAAGTACTACACCGCATTTTCCACTCCACAAGGTCTATACCAGTGGAATGTGATGCCTTTTGGGCTTGTTAATGCGCCAGCTACCTTCATTCGCCTGATGCGAAAAAATTTTATCAGGTAGACCAGACGTTATTACATATATTGACGACATATGCTTGTTTAGTTCGTCGTTTGAGGAACATGTTTCGGGACTTAGATATGTTTCGACGACACTCTAAGGAATTATCATCTAACTGCTAAACCTACAAAGGTGCAGATCGCGTGTAATGAGATAACCTTTTTGGGACATATCATTGGAGCGGGATATATCCGAACGTTACCTAGTACGGTCTCCAAAATTCTAAACATAGCAGTTCCTCAGACGAAGAAACAGGTCAGGAGTTTGTTAGGACTTGTTCAATATTACAGTAGATTCATACCAAACTTGTCATCCATCACGGCTGTATTGTCTTCATTGTTAAAAAAAGACATGCCGGTGAAGGTGACATGGACTGGTATATGCAATGAAACTTTCAACAAAATTATAAATTTGTTTTCGCATGAACCAATTTTAAGACTTCCCGATGCTTCCAAAAGATTTTTCTTACGAACAGATGCTAGTAACTACGGCATCGGTGCATGCCTGCTCCAGAACCATGATGGCGTTCTACATCCTACCTTATATATTTCAAGAAAGCTAAAGCCGGCAGAAACAAAGTATTCCACAGTGGACAAGGAACTTTTATCACTTATATGGGCAATCACGAAACTAGAGAAGTTCTTGCTTGGTGCTCCATTCACCATACAGACTGACCAGCGTGCTGTAGCATCTTTGCGTAGATCAAACCACAAAAGTCCAAAACTCGCCAGATACGCGATCATCCTGCAGCCATTTGAATTCTCCATTGAACATATTCCTGGCACTGAAAACATTGTGGCGGATGCTTTGTCACGTAATCCTATTGACGACGAATAATCAACATTGACATTCCTAAAATACGTCAATCATCACTACATTGGATAGAACGAAGTATCAACTATAAGGGAACTAACCTTGACTTCAATTTAATATTTATAAACACTATATGCATCACAGAATTGAACTAAAGACAATCAAGGTATGCATATTGACATTGAAACTTCGTCTAACGTCCATACACAATATATGAATATTCGTTGAACAATCATGGAACAATATCTGACGACAAGTCGAACTTATTATCCTATGTGCACTTAATTCTTGGATCCTAGGATAATTGACATTTCTGTCCGACGTAAATGTTTCAACACTTTGTCTAAAAGAATTCATCAGGATCAGGACTACGGATGGCTCATCATATCCTATACTAATTAATTAGTTAACTTAACTTCTTAATTGAATTAATATCAATAAAATGAAATGTGAGAAAAATGAAATGAAAAACAAAAAAAAAGAACGAAATATGAAAAGAAGAAATTATGAAAAGAGAAAATAAATCTCACATAAGTATTAGATTAATATTTTTTTTTTTTTAATGTACCTATACGTTATTTAGTTAGTTAAATTAGATAGTTATTATTCACTAACACTTAACACACACAATTAAGTTAAACTTATATTCGAATTTCTTTCTATTTCTTCTCACTTATTTGTCTTTTCTTCTCTCATAACATCGCGTTACATTAGAATCTTAATAATTTAACTCTTAGTTTAATTAATTAATTTAATTTTAATTAGTCAAATTAATTCCTATATGACATACTAATACGACAGACCTTACTTTAATTTAATTCTATCATTCACTATTGACATTAGACATTTTATTTAGTTGATATAATAATATGCATAATATTGATATATAATATGATTAATGTTAGATGACTATGACAAATAGTTAGTTGACATGACCGCGACACGGTTCTACTCAGAACATCGTCGGCCATATGTCACAATTGTGTTAAATTTTTTTGAAAAATTGTTAAGTCGGATAGATCTTGAAAAAAAATCTATCGATTTTTTTTTTTCCCCCGGTGTACAGGGAATTGTTACGGTATATGTTATTAACGCCGTCTGCTAAAGGTTAGCAGACGTGCAATTGTAAAGGTTAAGACATTTAATATATTACGATAGATGTTTCAATTATTGAACGCTCCATACACGATCGATTATGACGTGTCTAGCGTTGTTTGGGTCACAGTCGGTAACTAGGAGACGCTACCCTTTGTTACTTGACCGCCAAGCTGAATAGCTGCGTTTTCTAACCTTCCAATTCAATGGCATGATATAGCCATTTATATGTGCATTTATGATGGACCAGGGTCAGTCCTAGAACTCTATATGAGAGGAAACTTATGGAGGTTAGTGTTTAACTAGAATCCTCAGAAGGAGGAGAATAATCGTCCAATCCGTATGAAATATTCAGACTCGCAGTCTCACTGTCGGCAGGTAGCCATGTCTATCTGCGCGTGCATATAGCTGTGATGTTCTGACGACAATACTGCATTGTATCCTTAAACGGACATTGACACGTAAACCAGCAGTCTACGTTATTGATTAATTTATGCATGACTTATACGGACTTATGTTCTGCTCATATTTGAAATGATCATCCTGTGTGTACATGTGATTAAATATTACGGACTCAACCTGAAGGCATTAATTACTTCATTAATGTTGCTGAGTTCAAGTATTACATGTTACTTCTTCATACCATGCTACTGAGTTGTATGAACGCTTCACCCTAATTCGCGTAATGATAAAACAAGCACGATGAACAAGAAATCACTAAAATAACTATACTCAGCACATGATCTTCAACCGGCAAATAACTCAGCAACACCATGTTGGACTGGAAAATCGTCCGTTGTCTGGAAAACAGGTTGTAAATAATCCGGACGTTCATGGAATTCCGTGAGCATGTTGATGTGGAAGGTTTTATGCTTCCCGTCAATATCGACGATATAGTCAACATCGGAAACTTTTGATATTATATCGTACGGACCTTTCCAAGAAATAAGGAGTCTGTTTTCTCTACAAGGTAGCAGGACCAATACTTTGTCACCTGGACAGAGTTGTCGCAAGCGTCTGGTCTTATTGGCAAATTGCCTTGCCTTCTGTTTCGCAAATTCAGAAGAAGCAGTTGCGAATTTGCATGCTTCGATAATCTTATGTCTAAGTGCAATGACATATTCGTAAGAGGATTTTGTGTCATCAACAATATTATCAGCAGTTATGAGATCATGAAGTAAGGACATAGGACCTCGCGGTTTCGCGCCAAAGACAAGTTCAAAAGGAGAAAATCCTGTATGTTCGTTGGCGACCTCTCTATATGCAAAGAGAGCCGCGGGTAAAACCCTGTCCCAATCCTGAGGATGATCCTCAGTTATCTTACCTAGTAGGTTTTTCAGAGTTCTATTTAGACGTTCTACCATCCCATTGGACATAGGATGATAAATACTACTCAGCGATCTTTCTATCTTAAGAGTTGACATCACTTGAGACATGGTATCCGATACGAGTTGGGTACCATGGTCCGATAATATTTCTGCTGGAAATCCCAGACGAGAAAATATTAACCAAAGTGCATCTGCAATATCAGCAGTAGTTATGCTCTTTAGAGGAACCGCCTCTGGCCAACGTGTGCACATATCCACACACGTCAAAATAAATTGGTGTCCTCTAGCAGACTTTATCTTAAATGGACCAATGATGTCTATCGCCATTTTTTGAAATGGTCGAATGGGAATGTCTGCAGCCTGAATAGGTGCATCATGGCGTGGACCTCTGGATTTAACCTCTTGACATACTTTACAAGATCGACAATAGATTCGTATGTCCTTATTCACAGCAAGCCAAAAGAAAGATGCAAGAACTCTAGATTTAGTACGGGAAAAACCCATATGTCCAGCACACTGAGAATCATGAGCGTGCTGTAAGATTTTAACTCTCATATTTTTGGGCACAAGAATTTGAGAATGAATGGATTTAGCGGAGTCTTGTACCATACGTACAAGTACGCCATTCCTCATCGTAATCCAAGATTTACGTTTCGTGTCCTTATTCGGATCACCTTCTTTTGCTAGAGTAAAGAATTTCTTTAGAGTAGGATCATCTTCCTGCTGTTTTATAAAGGAAACATGCGAAATCTCCAAGAGATCACCTTGGTTCTGGTCATCATTATCTCCAGAAGGCGCAGATTGCGGCATGTTTAGAGCTTGAGCTCTAGTGACTACAGCATTTGCAGTATGCATATTATCACTTTCCCACTCGGCAATTTGTTGCGGGGTGCATTCTTTCGCACCATGAATGCGACCGACGATAAGATCAGCGATCGGATTCGGCAGAAGACATGCGTGCACATCTCCTGTAAAGAAGGGAGTAGAAATGTGGATAATGGCAGTGGAGTACTTCTCCAATGTGCCACCAAATGTTATGCATTTGATTATCTTGCCAGTGGCTCGAGAAGGATGTATAAGTGACTGCCTCACCCCAATGGTTGTGCACCCGGAATCAAAGAGAATCGAGACCGGAGTACCGTCTACTAAACCATTATTTAATTTAAGAGCCCCTCTTCCATCATGCGCGACTGACGCAGGGAGAGCAGGAAGAGGATGACCACAGATTAAAGTCGAAACTGTGGTTGGCTCGAATAATGTTTTGAATTGGGAAAAGTGAAATGCTCTGTCAAAATCGAAAGCAGAACATCCTACATTATTAGAGTCTTTCTTATGATTGATTTGATTACCGGCTTAGTGAAACTCTTGTTGTGCAAAGTTAGGCTGGTAATATTCACCTCTGTTATAACTCCTATTTGGGTTTGAATCACAATATTCAGGAATAGTTACTTCCTTTTCGGAAATTTCTAAAATTATGGGCACCCCTCACGTATCGAGGACTGTCAGCCCGATTCCAGTTCTTCGAAGAAGAATCCTGATTTGAGTGGTTACCTTGGATTTGATACTTATTCCAATTAACCTTTTTATCAAATTTTTTTTGAGCTCCTTGGAATTTGTGTGAGTAATTATGATTATATTCTGTTGCTGAAGCAACTGGCATACCCTCTTTAATGTTAGTGTTACTAAGAATCATGTCAGGGTGTGCCGTGGCATATTGGTCACAATATTCTTCCATTTGTTTTAAGGTAACCGTGTCGTAGAAACATGAATTTTTCTTATTTATAACTTTACATTTTGCCTATATATGTCAAAATGTTCCTTGGTAAGAGAGAAATCAAACCATAAGAGTGATTGCATAATTATGCTAATTAGCTATTCAAAATGGCCGCCGCAGTATAAAAAATGCAGGGTTATTTTAAACCGACATAACATAATTATTTCTCAACATATAGAGTTGAAATTCTGCATACAAGTCCACAAGTGAGTGCATTATGTCCTAAACTAAAAATATTTGGGATATAGCATGTCCTATGTGTGACCATTTGTAAAAAAATAGAATTGGAAATTTATCGAACCTCATTAGTATGCAAAATATCTCTACAAATAAAACAAATTGAGAAAGCAAATCAAAGTTTGGTTCAGGACAAGGTTTAAGATATTAAGAAACACTCTGCAAAGTTTCAGAGCATTCCAACAATTCGTTCTTGAGATATCGTGTCTCAAAATGTACCTGTCATGCTAAATAGGGAAAGTGAGAAAAAGAAGAAAAAGCAGAAAAATTTTCAGCCCACGTTTTTCACATTAGATCATAAAGAACTGACTTTAAGGAGAGTAATTTCCCTTCTCATAAATGGTTCTCTGGTATTTTCTGGTACAGAAGAGTTATGGAATTATTATCATTT
This sequence comes from Oreohelix idahoensis, assembly GCA_024509875.1. Lineage (NCBI taxonomy): Eukaryota > Metazoa > Mollusca > Gastropoda > Stylommatophora > Oreohelicidae > Oreohelix > Oreohelix idahoensis. The sequence goes on from JAMPIV010012907.1 coordinate 30,617, forward strand.
CACCTTTTTAGTGTGCGCATCATAATGTTTTTAAAAAGTGGTTAGTAACCAGAGGTAAACAATGCGTTGTCAAGGCAAATTAAGATCACCCCCTGGTCACTTATCCTTTAAAAAGTAAAAAACTATGCATCACTGGACAATATAAACCTATGTATTGTGGAGAGAAATGGTTTGGCTTCATAAAAACATTAAAAAACAAAAATGCAGTATTTCATGAAATTTGATTAAATTCTGGGACACAGCTACCTTAATGTACCAGGTTTACGCTCATGTAAGAACTCTAGGAATGGTTTATTTACCGAAGACATGACCTTGTCTCTTAGCAATAAATCCGTAAGACCATCAAATGTTTTCTCTATTTTGGATAATTCAATCCATCGTGAGAGTGTAAGTCGTGCTTTTTAAATGAAATCTGAGAATTCTAAACCTACCTCAGGTCTCATTGTTTTAAACAAAAGACGATAACCTTCTTCTGACAGCTGATATCTCTTTATCAAAGCTGCCCTAATAGAATCATAATTATCCTTGTCGGCCTCTTCAACCAAACATAACTTAGTCAGAGACTCCCCTTTTAGATTTTCAGACAACTGATTCACATACTGTGATTTGTCAACATTATGAGCTCGACAAGCACGTTCAAATCTATCAAGCCAGAATGTTATATCATCACTGGCAGAGTTGAACGCTGGCACCTTGACCTTATAATTAAAGGGTTTACCATTACCACTAGATGCCTGATTAACATTACTCATACTTGTCAATCTTAATTTCTCTAATTCAAACTCATGTTCTCTTATTGCTTTTCTCTCTTCAGCTTCTCTATCTAATTTTTTCTGTTCTGCAGCAAATCTCCTTTCCTCCACCTGCATCTGCAATTTCTTTTGTTCAGCAGCAGCATTAGCTTCTCTTTCTAATCTTTTCTCTTCAGCCAGGGCTTTTCTCTCTTCAGCAGCAGCAGCTTTTCTCTCTTCAGCAGCTAATGCTTTGTCATATTGAGCAACAGCCCATTCTTCTAAATCTTTCCCAGTCTTATCAAGGGCTTTCCCTTGTGCAATAAAGTAATCTAATGTAGACATCTTGTCTTATTAAATCAGAAACCTGAAAAAGTAAATAAATTACCCTATCCCACTTTAATGGGAGACAAGTCTATACTCTAGACTTAGTCTTAGTGGAAAACTTGTATGGTTACTTGAGTACCTGTGGAAAACAATATCTGTATATCCCAAACACTGTGGGAGACAAGCCTTAATGTAATCAATGATCACTTGAGTACCTGTGGAAAATAATATTTGTATATCCCAACTACTTTATAATTCCTTGTACACCAATGGTAGTAATTAAGTACTGCTCTGTACTATAATATAAATATATTCAAATATACCTTATATATTATTTGTCAACCAAAGACATTAACAAGGACAAACAAGAAAAGACAATATGAAAACAATTGCGGGAATCAAATTAAATCAAATAGAAAAAAATCAAAAAAAAAATGATCACAGAATCTGTGATGATAACCGCAATGAAATCAACAAGACAAATAACGCCACAGTGTATAAACATAAGGGTGTAAAGAACTGAAATGAAAGGAAAGATGAGACCTACAATTATACAAACAAATCAAACAAAACTAAAGAACATAGAAATATTACAAAAACAACAAGAATACAGTCTTCACAACTAACAAATATTTGCAAACAGTATTGCATGCAAATTTCAATTAAGAATTTTGCTCCCTATAGACCGCTAGAGCAAGACCAATGTCACTTGGTATTTCCTGTTCTAGTCACCTCCAATCCAGGCCCGCAACATATAAACACCTACACATATAAACAAATAACATATAGCATACAATGTAATTTATATCATGAATGGAATGTGTTGCAGGTATAGTGTTGCAAAGCAGGCACAGTTTATTTTAATAATAATAACTTGCCACTTTATTGAGTAATAGATTTAATTTTTAACTATTACACAGTTCAATTTTTTTGAGCACCCTAGAAGATCCAACGATGAAATAAGCACTTTATGTTCAACAACACTGTGATTCTTTTGTACAGGATCAACAATCACTTCTTTCTTCTGTACGATGAGAAATGTCAACAGTACTGTTCCCGATATTTTATACACTTGATACAACGTCCTGTGTAATACCGTCTGTACAGCGAAAAACTGTCAACAAGCGCTGACCTAGATACAGCATCCGATCGGTAATACAGGTCAAGCTGACATCGACTGCCCCGTTGTAACTTGTACACTGGTGTTCATGCGTGTCGTATGTGGCGTCAGGGATGGTCTGGTTATCATAACCCCAGGAATCTGGTTCACCACTGTAGAATATCCGTTTTTTTCTTCTTTTCTTTTCTTTGTTGTAAAGATCTAGTTTATCGACCTCTTCTGTCAAGTAATGTAAACGTTATTCCAACTGTAAAGGATTCGTTCCTGTTGGTGCCTTGACAAGGTGTACTGTGAAGTGCCTTTTCTGATGTAATGGGTGAGTGTAAACATCAATGGTAATAGATGCGAATGGAGGATAGTTCGACAGTTTTACAGCACACTCACTCCGATCACAGGTGTAAGTCAAGGATGACTGGAACTACAGTTGACGTTTCACTGACTTTAATATGGACGTACACTTGGACAGCACGGAAACAGTCATGGGAACATGTTGACGTACATTCATAGGTTATTTGAATCGTGGATGATACATTCATGTAGTAGTGAAATAACATTCAATCTAAGGTAGCATTCACTGTTCTGGTACCTAATCGCCGTATCCTCTACGGACTGAACGCGTCAATGAGGATCGGTAAACATACAAAAGTCATTGGCCGAACCTTCATTTCCTAGCTAAGTTCTTAAGCTGAAATATGTCCAATGTTTGTATGATAACCATAAACCACGATAGTGGGTTTTCACCTCATAACAAGATCTCGATACCACTGCCCGATAGTAGGATACATAATCTGTTCTCTTGACAATGATAAAAAAATACGATGACAGGAATATAACATGGCCGCCTTCCTGAGTTGTCGCTCACTCACTCGTAGGAAGGTGGATATAAGCCAAAGTTAATTTATAATGTGCGTATAAATAATTTCATAAAGTTTTCCATACAGCTCTACAGTAATCAAGCTAATTCACGTAGACATAACTGCTGTAGGAAAGCTTGTCATCTTCGTCGATACAAAACACGACCCTAGCGATACGAAGCACAATGTTCCATCTAGGTCTAATCGACTCGAGATCATCAAAAATAGGGTCTGGCATAACTGGAGTCCGAATCACACATATGTGGAGGATCTCTGACAAATAGACTCTTGCAGAGACATAAACTTCTCCTAGAAAAATATCTATGAATCACTGTTAAACCTTAAACAGTGCCAGCCCTGGAAAAACACTCAGCCATTTCTTGGCGACATTATCGGAACTCTTCACAACCCAGTAGGACTACGAAAACCTGCGCTAGATTCTGGCAGAAAGAATATAGTCCGACCTGAACATACAAAGGTATACAATATACGACTGAATCTACTTGCACTAGACAAGTAGTACACATGAATTCAGGCCATAAACATACCAAGCAAAATTAATCTATTTTCTGGCCCGAACAAATAAGAACGGACATAAATATAATATCCATGCGCCGAATCAATATCAAGAAAGATCACTCATATACTCAAAAGTGTAAAGCAATCATGAATTATCTAGCTTTACCAGAGGAAGCATTTTCATACACAAATGAATGCAAATATATATTTTCCATATTAAATAGCCATATCGTATTCTTGTAATATGTGCGTCAAAATATGCACGCAACAGCCGCCTTGAGAGAAGAGACATGTGAACAACACTGGTACACTTTGTAATGGATGAGCTGGGGTGGTCAAGTAGATATGACCCAGATCTTTATTTTCATGTATTATAACTTGTAGAAATAACAGTTTAAGTATGATATCAACAAGGAGGCATTATTTCATTGTTACAGGGTTTTTATCTGGCACTAGTCCGGTGTCAGATGTCTGTGAAAAGCAGTTGAGAAGTTTTTTCATTACCAGCAGTGACAGGGATCTACAGAGTCCACCCTGTTACTTTTGGGCCAGTATCAAAGTGATCATTTTTCCAGCAAGAATACGGACAGTTCAAGTTGTGCCAGTTAAGTATATTATCTGGCACAGGACCCTTCATCAGCTTCAAATAATAGTGACCCTTGTATAATTTAATAAAAATATTCTCAAACATATTAAAAAACGAAATTTGTGCAGCAAAGCACTGGGAATGATTAAAGAATCAAAACCAGCCATCCAGGGCAGAAACCAGTAATATTAAATAATTATTAACATTATTAGTATATTCAACAGTATATGTTTGGACAAGTTGTCCCTTTGGGTTAAAACTTTGCTTTTTCTGTATATACCTTGAGTTCTTTTAATTTTGAAAGTCCTGACCAGAAGAATACTAGGTTCAAGACCAATAAATTGTACAGAAATTTTTCACATATAAAAACTTAACCCAGGTGTTAATTCATTTGATCATAGACTTTAATATTTGTTTGTGTATGTGTGTGTATTAAAGTTAGTGTTAAATTATCATCACACCACACTTGCATAACCCTAGACATTAGACGTAGCTATCATACATACTAGTCAAGAATAGGTCTGATTGAGGTCATAAGGTGGTAGCAGAAAGATGTCCTGATAACTCAACCCAAACTTTGTTATAATCAGAGACCTTCAAAGCTGACATCATTCAGTACAATAGTAATACAGAACAACAACATTGCATAACAACAAAAACCACCACAGGTTAGATGACAGCGTCTATGCACCCAACCTTTCTCGATTGAGTTCGCCATAAAAACAAATATAGGCAATCAAAATCACCTGATCTCCGAACAATGCGAAAAACTAACGACACGCCAACATATTTCTTCCACTTTTACACACGGCCCAACGGACAAGTGATTAATTGCCCTTGGTAACGAAGGCATAACTACTTTGCCTTAGCATCTGTCAAATAGACAGCGACTGCTGAACCTATCACAGGCCTACTTGCTACGACATGGGTGCCTACACGTGGGAGGGAAAGAAGGGAGTAAAACGACACACCTTAATTCCGTTACAGTGTCCACGATAGAATTTTACAAAAACATAATACACTTCTCACCCGTGTGTTACCGGGGCCCGAAAGGGGAGCAAAGGATAGTAACACTGTCCCCTGCCAAGCATGTCGTAGAAAGCGACTAAGGAGGGTTGGGCATGGGGCCGGTTACCCCATCCTGTAAAAAATTTAAACCACAAAAAACTTCAACAAATATGGACAAGTCAAATAAAGAAAATAAAACACAGCCATCCAAGACAGGTGAAGGTCCTCTCGTGGGGAGGCGTATGATGCAACACAGAGAAAGCCGAAAGGAGTCTGTGTTGCTGACTAACCTTCTTTCTTCTAGGAGAACTTCCAGATTTGGCACCTGGAATGTTCGGACATTAAACAAACAAGGGAAAGTGGCGCAGGTAGCAGCAGAAATGAGGGAATACAAAATCGAGGTTCTGGGAATGTGTGAAACAAAGTGGAAGGGGGTAGACAGGAAGAAACTCATCACAGGTGAATTGGTGCTGTCCTCAGGACATGAAGACGAAAGTTCACACCACAGTGAAGGGGTAGCTCTTATGTTATCTAAAGAAGCACAGAAAGCACTCATTGAATGGGAAGCTGTTGGACCCAGAATAATAACAGCTACTTTCAAAACAGCTAAAAAGAAAATAAATGTAAATGTCATCCAATGTTATGCACCAACTAATGACAAAGAAGAGTGTGAAAGAAGCATTTTATACTAGACTACAGGAAATTATGGAAAAAGTAAAAAGAAGAGACATCACAATTTTGATGGGTGACAGGAATGCAAAGATAGGTACAGTCAACATTGGCGTTAAAGAAGTCAAGGGAAAACATGTGCTAGGAATAATGAATGAAAATGGGAAACTATTCTCAAACTTCTGTGCTTCAAATCCACATAAGAGAATAAACATGGCAACATGGATATCACCAGACCATAGAACAGAAAATCAGATTGGTCATATATGCATAAACAAGAAGTTTAGATCATCATTGCAGGATGTAAAGGTATATATGTCGCGAGAGGTTCATATGTTATTAAAATAAAGGCTTTCCTGGACACAAAGGTGTATCAGATGATACCAGGATAGTTCCAGATAAGAGTCTGGTCTTATAAGAAATACCCCCTTCTCTGAAAAGAGCAAGGGTGTATCGACATCAAAAGTGGGGTCAAGTTATGTAAACCTTCCAGTACGATAATAGTGTTGGGTACTGAAGATCTAACTGCTAACTCTCTAGATCCCACCTTGATTAGTGGGTATATCTTTGTTTTAATGGCTAGTTATCTCGGGGAAAATTAAATTATTTATTTGTAATAACTATCAAACCTAACATTAACTTAATTAGAATAATTAAGTAAGACTGAATGAAAGTATTTACAATTTATTTGTCCTATACCGCTTTCTCTTTTCAATCAGGAAAATTAAAAGGTAGTCAAATGGTATTTACACAATTAAAAAAATAATATGGAATGTTTTTCTCCATAATCATTAATATGGTAAAGTTACATATATATAGTGTCAATTTAGTTCTTTCCTATAACTATTATCACTTTCACTGGACTGTAGAATTCACATTATTTAAATAATGTCCTTCATAAATCATCATTAAAATGTTTGAATAGTTGTGGTTTCTTTATTGTAACTTTTTGTGACTCGATCTGCTGAATAGTGGAACCAAGATTCCACTTAGCTTTAAAGATGATGACATGCATCCATCATGCCAGGATTACACAAACTGTAACTCCAGGCTGGGAAACTTTGGTCTAGTTCTAGGTTTATAAAGAACTGTATGCACCAACAGAATTCCTCTACAGTGGATGTCTCGGAAACTTGGTAATACCAAGACAAAACCTGGAATGAAAATATAATCGCATTCCATGTAGGTTCCAGCACCACTCCACACACATACACAACACCACGTACAAACATGATTCAGATATTGTGCTAACAGTTTGCACAGGACACATTACTTCAACACCCTACAGCCAGTTCAATGTGAGTAATCTTTTCCTTAATACCTCCTATGTTAGATCCATTAGCCATTGATTGGCTTCCACACAAAGATTTGGTTAAGTACACAACAGTAAGTGACATCTTGATTACATCATGTTAATAATTCCTGTTATCCTAGCCTATGTTCGTGAACAGTGTGTCGTTCCAGTATGAAATACTCATTCAAATACCTTAATAAAACTTACAGTCGTAATTTTGGTAATTTTCTAATGCTGGCTTTAGTCTCAAAATCACACATGTATGCAAGCAAGCCGGCAACACACTCGTCCTGTAGTGTTCCTTCTTACACATCATCGAACACATAAGTGGATATACACAGGCAAATAACAACTATATATATATATATATATATATATATATATATATATATATATATATATACATATATATATCTATATATATATATATATATATATATATACTGCTCAAAAAAAGTTAAAAGCCACTTTCAATTTTTAGGTCATTTCAACTAAGCTGTTTTTTTTTAAACCTGAACACTCAGTCAAAAAAGTTTTGGTGCATTTTGTTGCATGCTTAAACAATGTTAATCTGACAATAAATCAAATTTGTGTTACGTGTGTGTACCTCCAAGGTCAATCAAAAGCACGTCGTGGAAAGGGAAATAATGCATGTTTGAAAATGCTTCCTATGGCAAAACCTGTTGATAACATTGCTGAAATTTGCTTTTCACGTGCAAGTCGTGACTATAGTGAACACATTTCACCCACTTTTGGGAAGGAACGGGCAATGGGATGTTTGTAACATTTACCATTTTAGCTATGGCTCAGCGTGTCTTGCCGTCTTGTGGTAGACCTTGGACGTCCTGACCTGCGTTGTTCTGCGACACTGCCGGCTGCATTATAACGATCATGCAGAGTTTGTATGACAGAGTGGGCAACTCCTAATCTCCTAGCAACTTCTCGCAGCCCTACATCATTGTCGCGAAATTGGTTTCAAGTCATTGCAAACGGGTTCAGTTAGATTTATAAACCCATCAACGATCGATTGACCGCTTTCAAAATGGCGGCGTATCACCGAAATGTGTATCAGACAGGAAATCGCCAAGGATAAATAAAAGCAGAAGGGAATCAGTATGAAAAGGATTTTACATTTCAATACAGGGAAGGATTGTGTATAACTGCATATAAGAAGGAACGGTAGGAAGTTCTCATTTACGGAGATATATGCGTATTTCGGCTGCCCACAGTTACGCTAAAAGCGTGTAACCCACTTCTGTTCTAAATATTAAAATCAATAAATAACAGTTTGGGAATTTACATGGATAGGAAGATAGAGTTTTATCAGCTGTATAAAACAAGATAAGATGGAACAATATGGATATTATAGATGCCAAGAATGAGAAAGGCAAAATTTCAGTCGACGCACAGATTGGCTGAAATCGATGTTCGGAAAAGATTTTTTTTGCCTAGTTCTAGCTGTGACGTCAGTACCCTCCTATACGTCCGCGCTAAGCGTATATAAACGTATCGTTAAAAACTGGAGAGATAGCTCTTATTCTGCATTTCCTGTAATTGTGGACCCACTATCCATCAAGTTCTCAAGAAAAACCTTATTTAAACTTATCATTTTCTTCCTAACTTTTTCCACTATGTATGGTAAAAGTGACTCAATGTGTCCTTTGATATTTTCTTCTAGGTTGACCACTTTCCTATTTTCATCCAATGCTACATTCCCTGAGTGAAAAGGCCCTTGAGTATAAGAGTGAGATCCATCTTTGTTTCATAGATCTGGAAAAGGCGTTTGACAGGGTCCCTTGGAGCAAACTTTGGGACTGTTTGGCAAGGAAGAATATTAGAGCACCTCTGATTCATGCTATACAGAGCTTCTACAAGTCTTGCAGAAATTATGTGAGGACAGCAAACCATAAGTCAGAAGAGTTCAGGACCACCACTGGTGTAAGACAAGGTGATATCCTATCACCTTACCTCTTCATACTCCTTATGGACGATGTCATCAAGGCATGTAAGGAGAGAACAAGAAAGTATTCAGTGGGGTACTGGAAGATGAGACAGGTCTATATTTCAGAGCTGGCATTTGCTGATGATGTTGCCCTGATTGCTAAATCAGAGGCACATCTCCAATCCAACCTGCAAGTCTGGAAGGAAGAGCTGGAGAAGAGAGGGATGGTCATAAGCAGCTCTAAAACAAAATCCATGGTGATATCACGAGAAGAAAGAAGACATCAGATTAAGCTGGGAGAACAGGTCCTGGAGCAGGTCGACCACTTTAAATACCTCGGAGCTATTATAGACCGAAAGGGAGGCATCAAAGAAGAGTTGGCCACTCGAAAAGCAGCAGCTGGGAGACTTTTTCAGGCCATAAATCGAGGATTCCTCAGCAAGAGAGAGGTTGGTAAGAAAACGAAGATGGCTGTATACCGCTCCACCTATGTCCCAGTCTTAACATATGGATGCGAGTCATGGGCAATGACTACAACCCATAAAAGCCAGATCCAAACCTCAGAAATGAGGTATCTGAGGAAGGTGGTTGAAGTAACAAGAAGAGACATGGTACGCAACCAGACGATACGTCAAGGCCTAAAATGCCACCCCATACAGACCCAAGTAGAACAGTCCCAACTAAGATGGTTTGGCCATGTCTGCAGAATGGGAGAAGATCGGCTACCACGTCAAGCATGGGAAACAAAGAGCCAAGGATCCAGACCCCGAGGACGACCCAGAGTCCGCTGGGAGGACAACATTAGACAATCTTTGAAGGACCGAGGACTAGAATGGAACCAGGCCAGGAGGAAGACAGCCGATAGAATAGTCTGGCGCTCTCTCTTCCAAACCTCTACACCTCACGGTAGAAGGGGAACGACTAAGTAAGTAAGTAAGTAAGCTACTGATGCGTGATGCCATATGATGATGGATGGTATCCGCATGTCTGGTTTTGTGTAGTGTGCAGATGTGTTCAGTCAAACAATGTTCATACAAAATAACAGGGCAATCCACATAGGACGTCAGTAAACTCACGACGTATAAAGTCAATGATGCTTGTAACAGCTAGACGTTTTTTCTGTATCATTTATTGTGGACGCCACAGTGACAAAATGTATACGCGAATATGTAGGTACATCAGACAGTCATTATCACAGCAACAATGTCAGTATAGCAATGGACGGTAGACAGCATCATAACAAAGGTGATTCACAGACATGTCAATACATTATAAGGCTGTAATGTAGTCGGGAAAATTCTCCATCCCTTTCTATCTTAGCCAGAAGGTAACCAGATGTATGAGATCAGTTCACTCTCCTTAATCTGACTTCAGCAAGACAGACACGTCTGCCGAAGTATAAATCATGTCCTCAAAAATATCCTCTAGTTAACAAAGGTTTTCCAAGCCTAGTTCATTTAACAAAGTAGCAAGTAATGGTCCTTGGGACATGCATCAACCGATGCAGTACAATACAGCGACATGTGAGCTGGGAAAACATCTCGTGACGACGACTTTCGAAGACAGGCTATGAATCGAAATCGCTCACGACCAAAAATCGATAGAGTTAATGGAAAGTCAATTTACCTTGCCTTCAGGAAATACACAGAAATATTATGCCTCCCGGCATGTGCAAATACACTAGAGGTATTATCTCGAATAAACGAAATATCCATAAGAGGACTTTCACATTCCTGACAGAACAAAAAAATAGCGGAGATCCTCTTTCAGCGAGGCATCTTTCTCGCCATTCAAATCGCTCACTCCACTGGTGGGCGGAAATCGATCGACCAAGAAGCAAGACCAGTCATGCGCAGTCCAGCGCAAAATGACCACAGCTCAAAACTTAACTGCATTCAATACCAACGCGAGAAGACAAATGCTTACCGAGAAAAGTGACTATAAATTTCAAGCAGTTGTTGCCCTTGCGTTATAAAATAGATATTGTAATAAAACGATGTTGCGAGAATTTCTCACGCAACATATCACCACCTCCTCCCGATAAAAAAAAATGTGGAACATATTTTTTTTTTAAATATCAAAGAGCATGCGATAAGCGGCTCAAAACGCACGAATTATGCGCTGATAATTAATTAAATTGCCTAACATGAGGCTAAATATAGAGTGTCTGGTGAGGATATACCTCAACAGAAAAATAAATATGTCTCAAAAAATATTCAGATCGGGGAGGTGTCACCAACACACATCACGTTAGCATGTAAACACAATATACGTATGCAAGTTACCATAATCATCATTAAACAGCATACTCTAATATTGTCTTTAAAAAATGGATGTACAAATCTGATAGGAAAATTTAATTAGTACATTATTTGGCATGTAATGACATAAGTACATAGTAAAGTTAAACTACATGACGATCCAGGACATATGCTCTGGCATTCCGAGGGTAAGTACACAATCTAGAACTCGTCATGCTTGATACTAGTAAGGTAAGTCCTCAGCTCATCAATGACATTCTGAGAAAGTACAAGCATTATAATGCTAATTAATAACTAATATGCTTCATAAGGTACAATACATTATTAATAATTGTGGCTGTTTAGTAAACTAACGGCCCTTATATTAACCACTCAGTCCTCCTCTATCATCTTAAAAAACGAACAGAAGAAGATGATAACAAAGCACGATAGTGTGTACATATAAAGTGAGTACAGATGTGCTAATCTATTGTAGTAATATAGGTGTGTTATGACTCTGTAATATATAGGAAATATAGGACAGAAGTATTAGTTGGAGTCATGTGGGCATCTAGACAAAATGTCAGCCATCACATTATCCGCACCACGGATAGCTCGTACCGTGAAGTGAAAAGGTTGAAGAGCTATAGCATATCGAGTGGATCTCGAACTCTTCAAATTCTTAGTCTGAATAGCTGTAAGAGCTTTCTGATCAGTCTCTAGAATGAAATGTGCGCCCAGGAGGAATCTTTGTAGTTTTAGAATTGACCAAACCATCGCTAACAACTCACGGTCTAAAACCGAGTAGTTCCTCTCTGCCGCATTTAGTTTTCTAGAAATGTACATAACAGGATGCAGAGTATTTGCATATTCTTGCATCAGTGCTGCTCCAATCCCAGTGGATGAAGCATCACTCCGAAGAACAAAAGTCCTATCAAGAGTAGGTAATCTTAAGATGGGAGGAGAAGAAAATATATTCTTGATTTGGTCTAGTGAAGATTGGCATTCTTCAGACCAACGGACCAGATTAGGCGAACCTTTCTTCAACAATGTTGAGAGAGGTGCCATGATCGAAGATAAATTTGGAATAAATCTCCCATAAAATTGAATTAAACCTAAGAGACTCCTAACTTGTTTCTTCGTTTTAGGAACAGAGATGTTCAGTATTTTGGAAGTATTGTGGTCTTCTGTCTTCAAGAGACCATGACCAACACGATGACCCAGGAAAGAGATTTCACCAAAACCAACAAAAGCTTTAGAAGGTTTAGCTGTCAAATTATTCTCACGTAGAGTGGACAGTAAGTCATATAACCCTAAATAGTGATCTTCCCAGGTATCACTGAAGAGACAGATGTCATCTAAGTATGCGATGACATCCGAACGATGTGACAGAATTCGACGCACCATGCGAACGAAAGTGGCAGGGGCGTTCATGAGACCAAAAGGCATAACATTCCATTGAAATAGACCCCTAGGTGTAGAAAAAGCAGTAAGAGGTTTGGCATGCTCTGCTAAAGGCACTTGCCAATAACCTTTAGACAAGTCAAGTTTAGTGAAGAATCTAGAATTAGAAAGTCTAATCAGTAGATCTTCTAACAAAGGCATCGGTTCAGCATCGAACTTTGTGACCTGATTCAATTTGCGATAATCAACGCAAATTCGTATGTTCTTATCCTTCTTCCGGACAATAACCATGGAAGAAGAATATGGTGAAGTCGATGGTTCAATTATATTTAATTGAATCATTTCATCCAATTCCTTTTCCACCTGCGACTGAAAGTGTATAGGAATAGGTTACGGCCTAACCCTAATTGGATTATTGTCGGTAAGAATTATGTCATGTTCTATGACATCTGTGTGTCCAGGAATGTCAGTGAGAACATCCTGAAATGTTTGTAACATCGACAAGTCTCGTCGATGTTCGTCACCAGAAAGATTAGGAGAAACAGAAACGTTTTTCCAAGATTCCGTGGAATGTAATGGAACCACTGGAAGGGGAAGGTTGACATCAGAGAAGGTAGCTTCCTCATCCTGTATGACAGACAGGGATGAATAATGACCGTGAGGTGCAGGAGCATCATCCGTTGCCTGGAAAATAGGCAGCAAATAGTCCGGACGTTCGTGAAATTCCGAAAGCATGTTTATGTGGAAAGTTTTATGCTTTCCATCAATATCGACCACATAGTCAACATCGGAAACCCGAGAGACTATTGCATACGGACCTTTCCATGCAATAAGAAGTCTATTTTCCCTACTGGGGAGTAGGACGAATGCTTTGTCACCTGGACAAAGTTGTCGTAGACATCTATTCTTGTTAGCAAACTGCCTTGCCTTCTCTTTAGCAATTTCTGATGAAGCAGTTGCTAGCTTACATGCCTCAATGATCTTTTGTCTAAGAGCAATGACATACTCATATGAGGATTGAGTTTCATCGCTAATATCATCGGCAGTGATGAGATCGTGTAATAAAGACATAGGGCCGCGTGGACGCGCGCCAAAGACAAGTTCGAAGGGAGAAAATCCTGTGTGTTCATTAGGGACTTCTCTATAGGCAAAGAGAGCCGCGGGTAAAACCCTGTCCCAAGCTTGAGGATGATCTTCAGTTATCTTACCAAGCAAAGTCTTGAGCGTTCTATTCAGACGCTCAACTAACCCATTAGACATAGGATGGTAGATACTACTGAGAGATCGTTCAATATGTAAGGTAGACATTACCTGTGACATAGTGTCAGATATGAGTTGAGTGCCATGGTCTGACAATATTTCTCTGGGGAACCCCAAGCGAGAAAATATCAACCAAAGAGCATCTGCGATATCTGTAGTAGATATGCTCTTAAGAGGAATAGCCTCTGGCCAACGTGTGCACATATCGACACATGTAAGGATAAACTGATGTCCTCTGGCCGACTTGACCTTAAAAGGGCCAATAATATCTATGGCCATTTTCTGGAACGGCCGAATAGGAATGTCAGCAGCCTGGATAGGCGCAGCATGTCGTGGTCCTCTAGATTTGACCTCCTGACATACCTTGCATGATCGGCAGTAAATACGAATGTCCTTATTGACAAAAGGCCAAAAGAAAGCCGCAAGGACTCTCGACTTCGTACGGGCAAAACCCATATGTCCAGCACATTGCGAGTCATGAGCATGTTGCAATATTTGCACTCTCATGCTCTTGGGAACAAGAATTTGCGAATGTGCCGACGTAGTCGAATCTTGTACCATACGTACAAGTACGCCGTTTCTCATTGCAATCCAAGATTTTCTATTTGTATCCTGATTCGGATCACCTTTCTTCGCAAGAATGAAGAATTTTTTTAAAGAAGGATCTTCTTCTTGCAATTTTATGAAAGAGTCACGAGTAATCACTAAGTGACTATCTTGGCTATCAACTCCACTATTCGGGTGTTTGTA
>JAMPIV010012908.1:0-105000 GCA_024509875.1 Oreohelix idahoensis
ATTCCCCCCCCCCCCCCGCCTCTCACCCTCAAACTACACCTCCCCCCCCTTCTCCACTCGATCCCTCTCACACGACACCCCCTTCCCACAAACCCACTCAAGTCGTTGTTATTTCATTAAACCCACGTCTTTAGCCATATTTTTAAATTTTTTAAATTTGTGTAGAACCGCAAACCATCAGCAGTACGCTTGCATTGTCGAAGGTCAAAGTTACTGGGTCATATGACCGGGTGGCCGTCCACGCTCCAGTCTGCCATGCTGTGTGCTAGTGGATGAGTATCTGACTCTGCCTGTGAGTTACATCCGGCAAAGGCAGCGAGAAATAGAACTGGTCACCCACGTCATAAAGCTTGACGTAGTATTGAGAAGTCTCTAACATGTCACTCCCCTACTGCAGTATCTGCTACAAATAATCTATAGCCGGTAGGAAATGACATCCCTGCCGCGATCCAATTCTTATCTCAAACGGTTCAATAATAATAGCAGGAATTATTAATCCCTTCATAGTTCCTTCGCCAAATGTTCCATGTATACTACGTCCTTTTTCCCCCCCCCCCCCCCCGTCTCCAAGAGTTATACGGTCTTTGATAATCCTGGTTTTTGTCTCGGGGAAGTAATTGGTAGGTCTGACTTGAAGGCACCACACTGTATGTGAATATAGTATAGATCTCGATGTTCCATCATTTCTAATTTGAGCTCAGCTGATCAATACCTCCTTTTGTGTGATCACAACCTGACATTTGTCTTCAGTTATAACATTATGTTCAGTCATTTTGTTGATCACGAGAGTTTTTACCTGACATCTGGGTCACACAAGACTCTCAGAACAAAGGGCATCTGCCTTCTGGAAGACCTGAGATATTGATTACACCTGTACCTTGACAATGGCGGTATTACACAAGCACAGTCACGTGACCACATGCGTACAAATAATGAACATTCTGTCACATACTTTTTGGGCCGCTCTCTTGTCCACTACGGCCGTATTCTGTGACAGTTGTTGTACTGACTAATTACGTGCTTTTCAGTAGTCGACACCTTCTTCTTTCTCTGCTATGTAGCAAATATTTTGTATTTTCAAACATTCTTACACTCCTCTCAGTGATACGTCGTAATGTCTGTTTGGTTACCCGTTCCTCCCTGGTAGGAAAGGAACGGATGAGATAATATTAACCGACAATCATGTTGGTTAATCTCGGGTGTGGCCAACATCAGACTAAAGATTAATACTAAAATCGCCCCAGCGACTTTTGATTAAGCGCTGATAAGGCATACGTGTCGCATTTGCCAAGATGGTAAAGAGGCGAGTTTTGTTTGCTCAAGCCGTGCCAGGCGATAAAGTTACTCGCCCGCAGATGGAGGCATACATGTGTCACGGGATTGCCTCCCCTTGCTTTGCAGTAGTGGTCCACTAATGGTCACAACGCAAGCGTATCTAAAAGTAGGTCGTCCAAGGTATCTATCTTCGCGCAAGATTACTCTTGACAAAGATATAGATAGAAGATGAATGTCGTTTCTACCTTAGGGGAGCCTTCA
Source organism: Oreohelix idahoensis (assembly GCA_024509875.1). NCBI lineage: Eukaryota > Metazoa > Mollusca > Gastropoda > Stylommatophora > Oreohelicidae > Oreohelix > Oreohelix idahoensis. The sequence continues at coordinate 1,537 of JAMPIV010012908.1, forward strand.
CAAGAAATTCCCAGAAGTCAAGAACAAACGCTGCTAAAGGGCTGAGCAAATTTGTTAACTTATTATCTGGTCCGTCGCCTTTTTTGAAGGGGTTATGCAATGATTCTGGCCCGTCAAGCCCCCAGTTGGAGTAATCCAACGAATGCTCTTCTTATATGTAATGGCTCTATATTTATATACATATATTTATCAAGAAAAACTGATACGTTCATACGTTGGCTTTCGTACAAATAAACTGAATCAACTATTATTGTTTAGTTGAAAATAACATACAACAAATTTAATAGTCAATTAGTTCAGCAAGTTAAAATAAGGATTAAAGGGGGTGAAAGTTATAGTAAATTTTTCCTCATTGAGGTTTAGGTAGGGCGTTAATAATAATGTCCGTATTTTGCTGTAGCCTGTTATATAAAACTTAGCTCCAGATGCGCCCTGCAGCTGTGGTTTCCGTCACTTCGTTTTGGTGATGAGTACACTTCTTCACATAATTCGTCCACTGTAGGCGGTTGGTGGTTGTTAAGGCAGAATAGTATTGTTAAGGCATAATATTAATGTAATGTGTATTTTGACCACATATAGATTATTACCAGTTAATACACGCGGTAATATGTCTCTCTGTGGTTAATCATGTGTTTGCGCGGGTTTTCACTTATATTGAACGCGAGATATTTAATACGTCACCGGTAGTTAATGACGTAATGCGTTCTGCACTAATTTTATGCCAACAGTTAAGACTCTGGGCCTTTCTTGATTTGTATTCTTCGAGGAAGGACGTATTTGTGTAAGCTCCTGAGATACTGTGGAAGTTGAGCGATTTGTGGCATATTTTATTATTAGAAGGCCGCCACAATTATTATGATATTGTATAAGATGATCCAGAACCTAGTGAGGGGTTTGTGACAACCTAAGAGGTATTTCTTTATATAATTCAACGTCCACATTTATCTGACCCACATTACTTGGGTGATCATCGTTCGTATGCACCCCTAGTACAGCGGCCAGAAATGTTTTGATAAGACTTGACTATTGAAGGACAGGACAAAGTATCTATATCTATGCCATGCCATTTTTCCATGATGTCGTTATCTACTGTTATTAATAAACGTCAACCATATTATGTGGACCCATCCACCTCACGGCTTGGATTCGTCAGAAATTATGTCATGTATGTTTTTGCCCGTCTCCATTCGTGTTTGTCAGTACGATGCCTATTTTGTCACTGAACTTTGCAATACGTTCAACAATATACTACAAGATTAATATCACCCGTAACAGTGGTGATACTCTTCAATCACACTAGTGGCGTAGGAGCTTCAGTCTGGTGTCTTGTAACCACGAACTGTGATAAATTAGAAAGAAACAAATGCCTCAGTACATTTGTTCTTCGCAAACTAACAGGCACATTTTCATGCGCTTCACCCACGAATGTTAACTCTCAGAAGAATTAAATTCCCGAGCACACAAGGTAACTCAGGGAATTTGATAAAAATTCACCAATATCCTTCTGGGTGTCAACTAGGAAATTGCGTCTGGAGTGCGTGAATAATGATTTGCCTGAATTACAATTAAAAAGGTATATAAATCTCACAAAATGATTCTATACAATTTAGGCACATGTGATGTAATCATCACTCATTACTCATCTCTACTCCCGTCGGGGTCTGGGGTCGCTCTTCTGTCGGGTTTCCCTCACGACTAGTCAGAAACAATCACCAGCTCTTGCAGTAGTGGCTCATGCATATACTATTTTCATATGTTGAGGTTGCCAGCCTCATATATATATATATAACCACTTAGCAAGAAACCTGTAGAATTTACATTAGTAAATAACTTGTTTACACTTACCCCAAAATTTTGGGAATACACACTTCTCCTGGCGCAGATTAGAATGGACCCACAGCCCTGTATTTAGATGCTGTTCGAATCACTTAAGTCTGAGAAATTCCTCTGAAACACGTGTCTGGAAATCTATAATTCCTCTTATGACGGGTGAGACACTTGGTCTGGAAATCTATAATTCCTCTTATGACGGGTGAAACGCTTGGTCTGGAAATCTATAATTCCCAATTTTCCAGTCTTATATTAAAATTGCGGGTTTACTTGTTAATAGAGATGGCTACTGTGTGTGTCGAAACAATGCTACGAAACAGCTCTGAGTCCGACAGATTCGACACATAGCCTGCTTCTTGTTTCGAAGCAGTTCCAGTTCCTGTCTGCCTCGCTGTTTTGCAAAGAGGCACACTGTCTCACTGTCTCACCTTCCGTAGGCCTATGTAAAATTTGAGTCAACCGTCCGGGACATTAGTATGGAATATCAAACATGTCATATTTTTCAGGAATGTGTTATGATGACTTGATTTTACAAGTGATATTATTTTTGCTGAGAAGTTATAGACACTGGAAATTGTGTCAGTGCTGCAGTTGTCAATGTATTAGGCACTATGTTAAAGTTGAAAGTGTCCGTGTGTTCGTATAAATGTAATGGACACTTTATTAGCTCTGCTGATATCTGTGTACTCGGTGTGGATTTGAATCATTATCTACCAAAACTAGCTTACTATAGTTTGATATCATGTGTTATTATTACTGTTATTATTATTGTTGTTTTTTTTATTATTTTCACTTATACTGCAGCTATCATCATATCTCCGTTTTATTTCATCATAATGAAGACTTGTGTAAAAATATTGAATTGTGGTCACACGAAACGCCATAGATTTTCACACACGCCAGTAGCGCGCAAGAAAAAACAGAGATTTTCTCACATAGTTCATGTATACTGTCTATAAGAGACTTCTTTCTCCCCGATACGGGCAAAAGTGCCGCTGTGCCGTTGTGTCGAAACAGTGTGTCAACACAGTTAAAATCACTGTTTCGAATGTCTCGAAACAGCTGAGTGTGTCGATTTGCCCACCTCTACTTGTAAATTCCAAAGTTGTCCAATACTCTATCTGGTACTTACAGTTGTGGAATGATAAGTCCTATCCTCTTTCCTCTGGCTTGTAGGAGGTGTTTAGTTGCCGCTGCGATGCAGTCTGTCTGTGTGCTGTGACTCCGAGTTTGTTAGATTATATTTCACAATCCTTAGTTTCAAATCCCAGCTGTGTTTCTGCCGAAAGTTCCAATCAAATTATAGTAGATTCTGGCAAACCAATCCAATCTATCTGGCACTGTTTGGGTGGGGAAGTTTATCATTACTCATCCCACGCGTTATTTGAAAATATTAAATTTAATATACACGCGTAGCGTCTTACACAGTGATGTCATATCGTTACCTAATACTTCCGGCACCTCTGTTTATCACCTTTATCTGCATGCTTCCGATAGACAGATGTCTGGTCAGACCGTATGGTCTTCTTTCATCGTACCACAATACCGGCTTGTGTCAACATGATGTACAGCTTTCCAATGGGGTCAGATTTTTGACCGCCCCGTTTCCACAGGCGGTCAGACAGATTAAGCGATAAAATATTATCGCTGGCCGGGTCACCAAACCTGGCGAATCGTAACAACAGTCTTGGAGGGGAGTGTGAAACAATAAGATACGCATTACTCCCGTAGCAAATACTGCCATAGGGGAGTGGCGTGTTAGAGACTTCACCATGCTATGTCCAGCATATAGCAAAATAGTGAAAATAACGAATAAAAAGGCATGATTTATGCCAAATAAAAGCGATGAATTGAAAAATGAAGACAAAGAAAGGATACTGTCGGAGGGCTGAAGGTGTTAGAGATCACACAAAAGAGCATGTTCAGACGTTTTGTCACAACATGCACCCGGCAAAAAGAATAACATAATCGTTTCCTGTCCGACTTTTACGAACAAATTACTGCAGATAAAAGTAAGATGTTACATCTGAAAAAACTTTGTCGAACTAGTGTACGGACTTGTCACTTCCATAAATGGGAGACGTGACATTTTGCATCACGCACAATAATTTTGAATTATCCCACCTAAATATGCAGTTTTGAAACTATTGGCGGGGGTTCGAAATAGAGGAACCATCAAATTCCTGATTGGACCCTGCCTAAATCGGTTCAAACAACTGCGATGGAAGCAGAATGCCATATAACTTGACACGCTTGCAGTTTTAATACACTGTGAAAGTTTCACAAATACTACTCATATTTTATACGTGGCGACCTACTTTTGGACCTTGCAAAACCTCGAACTGACCTCTTCCAAAGTTGTTTTAGTTATGCAGGTACTTTAGCATGGAATTCCCTACCCAAGTCTGTCAAAACTGATAATTACATCTCATTCAAAAGACATCTGCATCCACATGTCATGAAATCTTGAACACACATTTAACGACAATTCTGTTTTAGTTATTTCAACGTTTCCATGAGCATTTAACTGTCATTGTAATATTTTCAGTTTTAAATTGAATTTTTAATATTAAGTAGCTTTATTGCTTGACCTCTCTCTCTCTCTCTCTCTCTCTCTCTCTCTCTCTCTCTCTCTCTCTCTCTCTATCCCTCTCTCTATGTGCGTGAATGACTAAGAGTAAATGTACTTGTGTATGCTCAGTTTCTGATTGTGATGATAATATTAATTAATCCTGTCTGAAGTTGTTAATATTTTAATTTTAATTTGTAAAACGCTGAAAATTGTATTGCAGGGCAGAAATGTAAAAAGAGAATTATGCCTATTTCTTGACCCTGATGAAATAAATATTTCGTTCGTTCGTTCGTTCACCTCGCGCGAAGACGAAAACCAGACTGCCAGAGTTAGAATCCTAATTCCATTTATCACACCGGACTTTGTTGGAGCATTTTGAAGGACTTAAATAGTCCAGAAAAACTGTATCATTTTAATAAGAAGAACCAGGATATGAGGAAACTGAACACATAGACCAAAGTGGGAACTTATTGTTAAAGTAACGACCCACAAGAACACGTGTAAACGGCATCTGCTAGTGCCTTTATTTCTCTGAGCAAACAGTCTGTGAGTCAAGATTGGCGTAAGTTGTACATTTTACATTCTATGTTTTTCATTACTAACATGTGAACTAATTTGTGTATACTGCCATGTTAATATTTGTCAATGATAAACTACTTACACTATGGATTTTATTACATAATACTTTAATACACTTGACTCGAACCACTAGGCGACGACCATAGCATACAGTAGCTGACATTAATAAACAATAACACCTGCAACAGGTTAAGTTCCCTTTAATACTATGCACACAAAGAAGCCACATACGGCTCGAAATACAAATGAAAATACAATGCAACAGGAATGCCAAAATCACTTGCAATAACAACAACTCAATCTATCATTATCAAAAACTCGCGGGTACGTCATACTGAGTAACCAATACACTGACTTTCGTTCACCGGCTAAGTCCTGCACCATGATAGCGCCATATTTAACTACAAATGACTTCTCATCAATGAATTACGAAAATAATGGTGGTAAAAATTACACCACTGTCCTAGGCAGATGTAACCAAAAATTAACCACATGAATAAATGACAAGCACCCTGAATGAAAAACTATGGCATCCGATATCCCAGCAAAATGCTGAAAGGGAACACCACATCGACCACTCCGGTCGGTAGCCAGAAACTCAACTGCCTTTCCCCGCCAGAATTCGGGCGGACTTCCGTACAGGTCACATGACCAAACGGGTTTTAAATTAGTATCAATGTTGTCACTCTACAACGTGACGAACTTAATATTTTATAATATTTATACTGTGACAATATTAAAATGTGAAAATTGCTAGTAGACATCCAAGTCATTTGAGGTTGGCAACCTCAGCATATAGAATGATGATTTCATGAACCACCACTGCAAGGGCTGGTCACTGCTTTAATGCTAGTTTCTTAAAGAGAACTAAAAGCATAGGTAGTCCCAAGTTCCAAATGGAGCAGCGAGGGAAAGAAGAAAGAAATTATGTACATTCTAATTATAATACTTACCTTTACAAACCAGTGTAAATGTCTATGTAAACATATTCACTTTAAAAATAAAGTTTTAAAACTTTTCATCCGGTGTACATGTAAACGAAAATATATTCAATCCATATTGTGAACATTTTTCAACCAGTGTAGATGTAAATGAAAACATATTCAATCTATATTATGAACATTTTTGAACTAGTGCAGATGTAAATGTAAACAAATTATATCTACACTATTAACCTTTTTGTTTGAATGTAAAGTAAATATAAAGCTTTTCAATTTAAATGTAAAGAAAGTTTCAAGCTTTTCAACCAGTGTAGATGTAAATGAAAACATATTCAATATATGTGGTGAACATTTTCATTAGAATGTAAAGTAAGTATAAAGCTATTCAATTTAAATGTAAAGAAAGTTTTCTCTCGAAGGATTAAGCTTAATTCTCATCGAGGGTAAAGTCTGAGGTAAATGGGATGGTGGAATAGGAAGAATGGGACACATAACTATGTGTCGGGAAACTCAAAACTCAGATGGTATTTTTTCTACTCTTTTGCCATACTAGTTGGTGGTACCAGTTGAGGGTACTATCTCTAGAGCAAGAAGAGTTCGTTTCATGAAGTCGAAGCTATACACCATCATCAGACGGGGCTTAAAGACGAGGGACAAATTTCGTAGACACTTACTGACACTTCTGGTAACGTACTGCGCCCTACAACCTTGACCAGTGACGAGCATGATCATCGATCCAGTCTACCAATAACCAAAACATCAGAAGAAGCAGAACCGTCACTGACAGCTAAGTAACTCATAAAAGCTGCCAAGTGACCTCCTTTACAAACTACTATTACATCACGCAGTGATGATAATTTGTCTGATAAATAATTATTCATTTTTTTAAAACCTTGTTAAAACCTAAGTGATTATTAAATTTGTTGTTTGTAAATATACAAATTTAACGCCGATTTAATTATTTTGAATGTACTGCATGTTTGTCTCAGTCAATTTACTAAATACACTCTAAACATAGCTATACCATATTAAGAAGAATTCCACTGAGTAAGTCAGGGTGGGGACTTGAACCAGCTGAAATTAATAATTGCTTAATTCTTCATAAAATGCGGCGAACATATATAAGTTAACAATTGCCCTGCCCAACACAGCATTGTTCTTGACTTCTGAAATATCTTATGAAACTTCCTTGTGATAGAAGCATCATTATCCTTCTATCTACAACTCTGCCAAGAGTAATCTTGTGCGAAGGGAGACACCTTTGAAGACCCATACTAGATACTCTTGAGTTTTGGCCACTGTTAGACCACTACTGGAAAGCGGGGGAGGCAATTCCGTGTCACAATCCGAAGTTACACATATGTTCTTTGTGAACATGGCAAAAATGACATATTTGCATTAACTGACACTGGTAATAATATAGATGCATAGCCGTACTAAGGGGGCTGCGGGGGGTGTGGTCAGCCCAGGGTGCCAGCCAGAAAGAAAAGGGGGGGGGGGGGGGGGGGGGCCATGAGAGAGAAGATGTTGTTCTACTATAAATGTTGAAACAACACACAATATTCCCTGACTAATATCTTCAACGTCGACAAAATCAGGAAAGTCAGGTTTTGTTTACCGTTTACGAAAACTGTAAGCTAAACCTGTAGAAAGTAACCATGTCGTCAGAAACACACAAGATAGTTTGTTGTAACCCAATCAGACACAGGCGTGCCCCAGATGATGGTCTAGCTTTCTAGCGAGCAACCTTGTGGCCATCGGGTCAAATTCTTATAAATAAAGGTTAAGGTAGTCACACAGTGATAACGCTGAATTACCTATGTACACATCATGATAACGCTGAATTACCTATGTACACATCATGATAACGCTGAATTACCTATGTACACATCATGATAACGCTGAATTACCTATGTACACATCATGATAACGTTGAATTACCTATGTACACATCATGATAACGCTGAATTACCTATGTACACATCATGATAACGCTGAATTACCTATGTACACATCATGATAACGCTGAATTACCTATGTACACATTATGATAACGCTGAATTACCTATGTACACATCATGATAACGCAGAATTACAGATGTACACATCATGATAATGTTGAATTACAGATGTGTATACATTATGCTGATGGTAAAATGTGATTTAGTTAATGATGACTGTCGCAGAGAGATTTATGATCAATAAATTTTCTATATTCTTTTCTTTTCTACCCGTGTCCTCTACTTTATTATCGCTCTTTTATCCTTTTCCTGTTTTTCGCAATCGTTCGTTTGCGACAAAATATTACTTTCCCATTCAAACTTTCGCCTGTTTCTTTTCTCATACTAGTAACGCATTTTATTGCGTAAGATGTCAGTCCCTGGATGTGAACTAAATAGTGTGAGAATTCGTCTAGTCAGACATAGAGAGCAGACATGTGTCTACATTTTCATCTGACACGAGTTTTTCTTCGGCTAGTTTCTCGGCGTGAGGTGTGGAAGGCGCCAATCTGCATAGCTCAGAAATGAGACATGTCGCAGCAGGTGTGAAGACGCACTTGTGGCAGTTATGGCCAGCGTCTAAAGTAATGTGAAGTGTTAAGAGAGAGAGAGGGAGAGAGAGAGAGAGACCGGCGCTATTTCGGGTTTTCGTAATAGCGTGGGATCCTTTGTCTGTTTCATATATCTGCCCCGCAGTTTGGACTTGATTTCATTCAGTCATTCTCCAGTTGCAGTAGACAGATCGCTAGTGCTAGGAAATCTCTTGTGTATTGCGAAGTCCTAGTTTCTCGACATTTTGCCGAGTTCTGGAATACCCTTATATTGAATGATTCTAGTTCATTGTGTTAGTCTGTAGTTCTGCTTGGAGGTAAATATTTTATATCTATCTAGTAGTATTGATTGATTCAGTGATAACCGCTTATTTCATTTTACTAGTTAGATTTCTGTGCAGAAGAAATTAAATTTATAAGTCTGTTATATTCTCTAGTGACATGTTTCAGTGGATAGCAAACTAAATTATAATTTCTAGCTTCAACTCATGCAGCTATAAATAAATTTTATTAAATTGCTAGTAATTAGTCGATAATATTTTAAACTAACTTATAACTGCACTGATTCATCACTGAGTATTGACGAAATACGTATGTATTTCTAATTCATGATGATTGATTTTATGAATATAACTTATTTCACGGAGTTTTAAACTATAAGTCAAGCTCTCCGCTTGCAGTTTATAATGTAAGTTATAACTGAAGTAAATAGTATGTATAAGTATTTTATATGTTGTTTTTTTTATTCAGTGAAACTGGGTTAGCCCAACTTTACCAACGGTTTTAGTACTGAGAAATATCTGTGAAGAACTAACACATTTTTTTCTTAAAGACTTGGGTGTATAAAGTAAAACCTGTCTGGCATTGCGTTGGCATCCAGAACGACAGAGTACCCATTACATGAACTTAAAGATTAAATGAAGTAACGGGCCCATCGAGCCAGATTTAATTCTTCCTGAGAAAAACCTCAAGTACATTTCAGCCCTTGTGGCAAGTAAAATATTACTATCAGTAACATTCCGACGGAGTTCTGACTAGTTGTGGTGTGACCAAATAAAGTCCTATACTGCGAGAAGGCACTGACCTGACATTCCTTGTTACTAGAAATCTAAGCTATTGACACTTTGCTCGCTGTTAACGTTCGTGCCTGGACAATTTTAATGTGACAGAACCAGATATGCTAAAATAAGAATAACCAAGGAAACGTTCCCTGAAGTAGTGGATTCAACCTATCTTTGCGGGACTGGGGTTTCCTTGGCCAAGACTACCCTGGAGATTATGTGTGTGCATGTCCTAAAAATTGTTTTTTCCAGAAGTTGCTACTAAAGCTGTAAGTACGAATGCAAGCTAGTGATCACAGCTGACTGAATAGAGTGAATGCAGAACTGAGTGATTCCTTTATTGTAGTATTTTTGGCACCCATTTTGCTGTCTTAAATTTCTTTATGAAAGTTTTTTTGTTGCTAACAATATTTTCCTTAGGATAGATCAGAGTATCAAAGTCTGTTCGTACCTTTAAAGGAAAATCTTAGACTATAGCATATGTATCCGTGACTCTTTAGGGCTATCACTTTTCTTCTAACAAGACTGTGGGCTATGCATCGAGGGAAAAGATCATACCTCTGTGTCTATCATTCTTGTAGCAATTCATTGACTTTATGACTATTTGTATATGCTTGATGTAATTTTTATGTGTTGTGATGGAATTTTATGATGATAATTAAAATTCACTTAAATTTAATCAGCAGGTCGGTCAGCTCGTTCCAAAATATCTATATAATTATTGTTATAGTTTTTCCACGTCTGTGCGTCTAACTGTCGTCACTTGTGTGTGTGTTTGCACGTGAGTGGTATATATATATATATATATATATATATATATATATATATATATATATATATATATATATATATATATATATATATATATATATATATTCAATATATATTTTATAGACTGTCTGACTCCTCTAGATCTGTTGTAGAAGATAGGCTGAAAGAGAGAAGATTCTCGATTTCAGGGACAGCCTCTATTAATTTCTACCATCTCACTCGTGGAAATCTATTTCTATTATTATTACTTGATTTATTTATTTATTTATTTATTTTTTTCAAATTCATTATTATTATTTTTTTTTTTTTTAAATGTTAAAAACGTACTTTAATTATGATGATTATTGCAAATGTAATATTACTTTTATAATGATAAATGCCTAATAATGCTTAAAGTAAATGTGAGGATGAAAGGATATTAGTATACATGATGAGAGAGAGAGGAAGGGCAGAATGTCAGACGGGCCTGCGTGCCCAATTCTTAACCCTTTGAAAATAAAGTTCGTTCGTTCGTTCGTTCGTTCTCCCTGTGGCTATCACTTATTCTAATCTATTCAGAAGGGACCAACTCAAGTCTTAATTCCCCTATCAAAAATCTACGACAATGACCGTGTCCTGATAAGAGGTGAGATGTAGGCGTTGGCTAGGACACACATTGAGGAAACATGTTGACAGTGTCACAGAAGGCAATTCTTTGTCTAGCATCCTCATGGAAACAGATATAGAGGAAGACAGGAAACTAGAAACAGGCATGAAAGAAAACATGGAAGAAATAAGAAAACATGACAGATAAGAAAACATGAAAGAGCTAAGAAAACATGATAGAGCTAAGAAAACATGAAAGAGCTAAGAAAACATGAAAGAGACAAGAAAACATGGAAGAGATAAGAAAACATGGAAGAGATGGCACAACAAGAAGGGAAGGTTTAGCGTGAAGGTTTAGCGTGAAGGTTTAGCGTGAAGGGATATGTTCCGTGTAATAGGAGACAATGAAAGAAGTTGACTTCTGCATCCTCGGGTATGTCGTCATATGTTACTTGTCTGAGGTTGTCAATGTTTTGATGATGTTGATTGCCCTACCATAAAGTTTCCTGATGGCTCGTTTGACATTCTTGTCCCAGAAGGTTCTAGATCTGCAGGAAGGAAACCTCCAGCACAAGACACCGACAACTGCAGCAAATATGGCCAGAGTTACACACCCTGACATGATGCCGGCCACGACTGATGCTGGCACTGAAGAACATGAGAGAAAAAAAACAAGATGTAAATATACGAAAACTGGCATAAACTAGTTTATTTTTACATAAAACAACAAATAAATATCATCATCATTTTCCTCTATGCGCCTAACGGAGCATGGAACCACAATTACAGTTGTCCCCCTTGCGGCAAGCCTACATCAAAAAAGTTTTTATCTTTTTTTTTTCACAACTAGTCTCGTTTTACCACTGTCAACTACCAAATTATGCTGTGGATTTTAACAATACTAATACCGCTATACTTGGCTCGCTCTGCTAGGAGACGACCACAACATACAATGGCTGACAATAAGTAAGAGTAACACCTCTATACAGGAGATTCCCTTTTAATGAATAACTGCACACAGTATAGCCACACACGGCTAACAACAGTATGACATACACATGACAGTGCCCGAGAAACTGGTCCAAATTAATATAACAGATTAATCTCATATATGACAGTATAACAGTGGTATCCAAACTCTGTACTGAAAAATCGCTCACTATGGCGAACCAAAATCTGCAACAATGGAAAACTCCATCCACTGGCATATTATACCCGATGGCCTGACAATAATATCATTGGACACTAAACCACTCCAGAATTATAATTATTTCCATCAGAATAAACCACTATAGCAAACTCTCGGCCATAATCCATACTCAATGGAAAGGGAAACCAAAAACCGTCCGTCTCGGACAAGCCAGAAAACTCTCTCTTTCCCGCTTAATCTTTTTCCGACTTCCGTCCTCTTCACGTGACTCAGTCGTTTCTTAAAAGTTATCACGGTTGCCAAAACTCGCTGATAACGATGTCACCAACCTAGTTTTTCTGCCACCAGAAAATACGCCGTGACATCCAACCCCCCCCCCCCCCCCCTAAGAAAGAAAACGTAGTTTTCTTCCATCGGAGGAGGCCTCGACCGACCCCGTACGGAGTTAGGACGAACCTATTCAATGCCAGCATCTCCTCATCTGCCTAGAGAGTACCATAGTTCTCCACCACCATTGTTGTTCATGCCTTCTCAACCTATCCACCAAAGACATATGCGCATGAAATAAACCACCCTAGGTACTGGTAGTCGAGAAAAATAACAACGACTGTCCACACCTGGTCTAACAAATACCCTACATAGAACATTCATAGTTATTCTTATCTAGGCATCCAACCCAATAACTAATCTCCTAGCATAGACAATCATTTGTACATGCTATAAATATACATTATATTCAATTCTAGTGCAGATTGCCTTTATGGCACCAAAATACGTACATCGCAAAGCATAACATAGTACAGCATAAACATGCATTGCAAAGCATCACCTGATCTTTACAAGTTTACAACACACCTCTAATACTAGCTGATAAACTCTGTATTGTTGTTGTTAACTCATACTGGCTACTAGTTGTTGAATCACGCTTTATTTGTTAAATGACGTGAATGTCCACCAGTTGATAAATGTAGATGTTGGGACTGGTGTAGTAAAGTGTAACGATTGTCAACTCATTAAACCCAGCACAGTTTTGGTCATACAGGTCATCTTGTCCTGGAACGTGATGAGGCTCCGACAAGAATGTGAGTGTAGACAATGAGTGTGTATATGAATGTCAGAACGCGAATGGTAGAATGATTCGATAGAGTTGACAAGTTGGTAGTACATCACTCATACTCACACTGTTCGAATTCAAGAAGTACTGGAACTACGGTGGTCTTTTTATAACATTTAATGAGACGCACACTTGGACAGTACGTGTATGGTTACAGGAACAAATGTCGACATAGACAGCATAATGTTGATCACAGGCATATCATCTTAAGTTAGCATTCATGCTTGGCAAATATCATAATGGAGCATTCGTAAATAAGCATTCAGAGTTCCATCATGTAAATCATCTGGCTTTACTGACTGGGCACGTCAGACCATAACCAATATATAGGAAGGCTCCTAGACCTAATCTCGTCTAGCGAATATCCCTTCACGTAAAGTTCAATATATATATTTTTCCATAAAGATATAGGAATCCCAGACATGGGTTCTCACATGTAGCAGTGATCTCTTGGTTCATCGAGCGATAGTACAGGCATCCCTTTTTCTCACTCGATAAATACAAAGTATATGAATTTCAACATGGCTGTTCTTCTCTCGTGAGTTTCACTCACTATAGGATCCAGACCAAAATTGGTCATTCGTTAAATGTCCTCATTTCTTCATAACTTCTGTCATAGAGGTAATTGAATAATATCATATAATCTAGTGCTGATACATAGGAATGTCATCTTCCTTTGAATAAATATTCTTTTCAAAAGTACCACTGTGCATCTGTTTATCGACAACGATGGCGAAGCCCAAGTTCATAATAAATTGTGGTTTTACCTTTCTATGCGAAATATAACTTTGCCATTCCTTGGCAAAAGAGAATAAACACTGGGGTAAAGTACATACAACATGTCTAAATGACTATCACTTTTCCCCATCTACTTATAGATCACTTTTTCGGCGATAGGCCGGCTACATCAAAATTCTACATCCAGACAGGATGACAGCCATGAATCACACCCCTTGCTAGCGATACTTCCGCTGCATAGCCTTTGACCTTTTCTAGCGACAACCAACATAGTTCGACTTAGAAATGTAAAGATATCCATATATAAGACAGACTCGTCCTACTCATACAAACACTACGTATAAATTCAGGCCATAGATATACTGAAGCAAGAATAATCTATTCCTACCCAGCCAAAGAATAAATCGCAGTAGGCCTAAATTCGTCCGCGGAGTCCGATCGAAGATGACGGAACTGCTTTCAAGGGAAGTAACTCAAAAATGACTTCTCCTTAAGCACTTAAAAAGGAAATACTTTGTTTACAAAATATTTGCGAACATAATAAGTATATAAATGTATTATATTGCAAGATAGTAAAAATTGCCCTTTACAGTCTTACCACACCTCCCGGGAAAAAAAAAATAAATTTTTTTTTTTTTTTAAATACATCTAGGAGCACCATACAATAGGCTCAAAACGCAAGAATACTGCGCAGATGCAAATATCAGGAATAACTATAATTCCTAATATGACCGGTGAGAATATATCTCAAAATCTGAGAGAAATTGTTTCTCTACGAATAAATGTTTCCAGGAAGGTGTGATGTACGTATAATACAATTCTGGTAATTATACAATGCATACCAAAAATTCACACTATAATCTTAAATTTATGATTTATGAAGAAACAATCATCAAAGAACAGCGGTGAATAAACATCAATAAACCGCTAAGTAGAGATACCATCATTCTATTATTAAATTACAAATGTGTATCTTAGTAAAGAACAAAAAATAACTGTTGTAAAGTTATACATATTAAAAAATCCAATATTTAACAGTTAAGTGGCATCATGTGGGCATCTGGACAGAATGTCCGCCATCACATTTTCTGAACCACGGATAGCTCGTACCGAAAAATGAAAAGGTTGAAGAGCGATTGCGTATCGAGTTGATCTCGAGCTCTTCAAGTTCTTACTTTGGATAGCCGTAAGAGCTTTTTGGTCAGTTTCCACTACGAAATGCGCGCCCAGAAGGAATCTTTGGAGTTTGAGAATTGACCAAACCATTGCCAATAATTCACGGTCTAAAACCGAGTAATTCCTTTCTGCAGCATTAAGTTTTCTGGATATATACATTACAGGATGCAGAGTTCCAGAGTACTCTTGCATTAGTGCCGCTCCAATCCCAGTGGATGAAGCGTCACTACGAAGAACAAATGTCTTATCTGTTGTAGGTAACACTAAAATAGGTGGTGATGAAAACATAGTTTTGATCTTCTCTAGTGAGGATTGGCATTCATGAGACCAGTGAACCATGTTAGGCGACCCTTTCTTTAATAGTGTAGAGAGAGGTGCCATGATAGAGGACAGATTCGGAATGAAACGTCCATAAAATTGTATGAGACCTAAAAGACTTCGCACTTGCTTTTTAGTCCTAGGGATAGAGATGTTAAGTATCTTAGTGATATTATGGTCTTCTGTCTTCAAGAAACCGTGACCTACTCGATGGCCTAAGAAAGCAATTTCGCTAAAGCCAATACAAGCTTTAGATGGTTTTGCTGTCAGGTTATACTCACGCAGAGTTGATAATAATTCAACTAACCCTGAATAGTGATCTTCCCAAGTATCGCTGAAAAGACAGATGTCGTCTAGATAAGCAATGACATCTGACCGATACGATAGGATTCGACGCATCATGCGTACAAATGTAGCTGGTGCGTTCATAAGGCCGAAAGGCATAAAATTCCATTGGAAAAGGCCTCTGGGAGTAGAGAAAGCGGTAAGAGGTTTGGCGCGTTCGGATAATGGAACTTGCCAATATCCTTTAGACAAATCAAGTTTAGTGAAAAAATGCGATTTAGAAAGACGAGTAAGTAACTCTTCTAGTAAAGGCATAGGTTCAGCATCGAACTTCGTAACTTGATTCAATTTGCGATAGTCAACGCAAAGACGTATGTTATTGTCTTTTTTTCGAACAATAACCATCGGCGAAGAATATGCAGAAGTGGATGGTTCGATTATTTGTAAATCTATCATTTCATCCAACTCCTTTTCAACCTGTGTTTGGAAATGTATAGGGATAGGATAAGGTCTAACCCTAATTGGAGTATGTTCAGTTAGAACAATGTCATGCTCAATGACATGAGTTTGTCCAGGGATGTCAGTGAGGACATCCTGAAATGTTTGTAACATAACCGAAACTTGTCGCCGTTCTCCTAGAGACAAATCAGGAGAAACAGTAACGTCTTTCCATGATTCACTAGAATGAAGTGGGATCATTGGAAGCGGAAGATTAACATCCGAAAAACTTGTTTCCTCATCCTGTATTACAGACAGTGATGAGTAATGACCATGTTTGACATGAGAATCGTCCGTTGCCTGGAAAATAGGCTGTAGATAGTCAGGACGTTCATGGAACTCCGTAAGCATATTGATGTGGAAGGTTTTATGCTTCCCGTTGATATCGACGATGTAGTCAACATCTGAAATTTTCGATATTATATCGTACGGACCTTTCCAACTAATAAGGAGTCTATTTTCACGACAAGGTAGCAAAACAAATGCTTTGTCACCAGGACAAAGTTGTCGTAAAGTTCTCTTCTTATTAGCAAATTGTCTTGCCTTCTGCTTAGCAAATTCAGAAGAGGACGTTGCCAATTTGCATGCTTCGATAATCTTCTGTCTCAGCGCGATGACATACTCGTAAGAAGATTTTGTGTCATCGTCAATATTGTCAGCTGTTATAAGATCATGCAGCAAAGACATTGGGCCGCGCGGTCGCGCGCCAAAGACAAGTTCAAAGGGCGAAAACCCTGTATGTTCATTGGGGACCTCTCTGTACGCGAAGAGGGCCGCGGGTAAAACCCTATCCCAATCTTGAGGATGATCCTCAGTTATCTTCCCTAATAAGTTCTTAAGTGTTCTATTTAGTCGCTCGACCATCCCATTGGACATAGGATGATAGATGCTACTCAAAGATCTCTCTATCTGTAGAGTAGACATTACTTGAGACATGGTATCCGATATCAGTTGGGTGCCATGATCTGATAATATTTCTCCGGGGAATCCCAGCCGAGAAAATATAAGCCAAAGAGCATCTGCAATGTCAGCGGTAGTAATGCTCTTTAGAGGGATAGCCTCTGGCCAACGTGTGCACATGTCTACACACGTTAAGATAAACTGATGTCCTCTAGCAGATTTGATCTTGAATGGACCAATGATGTCTATCGCCATTTTCTGGAATGGACGAATAGGAATATCTGCAGCCTGAATAGGCGCAGCATGACGAGGACCTTTGGATTTGACTTCTTGACATACTTTACAGGATCGACAATAGATCCGTATGTCCTTGTTCACAAAAGGCCAAAAGAAAGCCGCAAGAACTCTTGACTTTGTACGGGAAAAACCCATGTGACCAGCACACTGAGAGTCGTGTGCATGTTGTAAGATTTTAACTCTCAAATTCTTGGGTACAAGAATCTGAGAATGACTTGACTTAGTGGAGTCTTGCACCATACGTACAAGTACGCCATTCTTCATTGTAATCCAAGATTTACAATTTGAATCTTTATTCGGATCACCTTTCGTTACAAGAGTGAAGAATTTCTTAAGAGTCGGATCTTCTTCTTGTTGTTTTATAAACGAGTCACGAGAAATTACCAAGGGATCATCTTGGTTATGCACTTCATTATCTTCAACAGATGAAGTTTCAGGCATATTGAGAGCTTGAGCTCTAGTGACTACCGCATTAGCAGATTGCATATTTTGATTTTCCCAAACGGAAATTTGCTCCGGAGTGCATTCTTTGACTCCGTGAATGCGACCGATGATAAGATCAGCGATCGGATTCGGCAAAAGACATGCGTGTACATCTCCTGTGAAGAAAGGAGTAGCAATCCTAATGATAGCGGTAGAGTATTTCTCTATGGTGCCGCCAAATGTTACGCATTTGACTACTTTGCCTGTAGAATGAGAAGGATCTATGAGTGACTGCCTAACCCCAATAGTTGTGCATCCAGAATCAAAAAGTACTGAGACTGGATTGTCATTTACTAAACCTTTGTGTAAGACAAGAGAACCTCTCCCATCATGCGCGATTGACGCAGGAAGAGCGGGAAGAGGATGCCCACAGCTTAAAGTAGACACTGTGGTTGGCTCAAATAATGTTTTGCATTGGGGGCACTGAGATGCTCTCCCAAAATCAAAAGCGGCACATGCCATATTATTAGAGTCATCATTATCTTTATTTTGTTTATAGGCTTCGTGGGACTCTTGCTGTGCAGAGTTCGCCTGGTAATGAGCTTTATGTTTTTTGAATTGTGCTCTACCTCTGTTATTATTGCCTCTGTACTTATCATTGTTTCCACTATTATAACCCCTACTCGGGTTTGAATCATAGCTCCTTTGGTTACTATCATCATATTCATTATAATGAGTATCTCGGTAATTATGATCCTGTTGTCTCCATGAAGGAAAACTTGGATAGTTTCTAGAATGACTTCCTTTGCGGAAGTTCCTGTAATTATGACCACCCCTGAATCGAGGGCTGTCAGCTCTTCTCCAGGTATTCGAAGAAGAACCCTGAAATGATTGGTTACCTTGGTTCTGATAACTGTAATAGTTACCTTTTTTATTAAACCTATTTTGAGGTCCTTGGAATTTGTGAGAGTGATTAGGGTTGTATGGTGTTGCAGAAGCAACTGGCATACCTTCTTTAACCTTACTGTTGCTAATAGCTACGTCCGGATGTGCAGTGACGTATTGGGTACAATACTGTTCCATTTCTTTTAGAGACTTAGGTTTACGCTCATGTAAGAATTCGAGGAAAGGTTTATTTATACTTGACATAATCTTGTCTCTGAGTATCAAGTCCATAAGGGCTTCATAAGTCTTTTCTGTTTTGGATAGCTCAATCCAACGATCAAATGTAAGACGTGTCCTTGCAATGAATTCTGAGAATTCTACACCTGCCTCAGGCACCATTGTCTTAAACAACTTCCGATAACCCTCTTCAGACAACTGATACTTCTTTAATAAGGCTGCCCTAATAACATCATAGTTATCTTTGTCAGCCTCTTCAACCAAACTTAAACTAGTCAGAGAATCACCTTTCAGATTTTCTGATAACTGGTTAGCATATTGTGATTTGTCCACATTATGGGCTCGACACGAGCGTTCAAATCTATTTAGCCAGAATGTTATGTCATCACTGGAAGGGTTGAACGCTGGTACCTTGACCTTGTAAGTAAAGGGTTTACCATTACCACCAGATGCTTGATTACCATCACTTATGTTTGTTAACTTTAACTTTTCTAACTCAAATGCTAAAAGTTCTTTTTGGTGTTCATGTTCTCTTATTGCTTTTTTCTCTTGAGCTTCAGCTTGTAATTTTCTCTCTTCTGCAGCAGCTTCATCTTTTCTTCTCTCTTTTTCCATTTCCATCTGGAATCTTTTTTCATCAGTCTGTATCTGCAATTTCTTTTGTTCATCCTCTCTTTGTAATTTTTTTTCCTCAGCTTCTAATCTTTTCTCCTCAGCTGCTAATTTCTTTTCTTCAATCAATGCTTTTCTTTCTTCAGCAGCAGCAGCTAATGCTTTTCTCATATTGTCATATTGAGCAACTGCCCATTCTTCTAATTGCTGACCAGTCTTATCAAGAGCCCTGCCTTGTGTGATAAAATAATCTAATGTAGACATGTTGTCTAATAAGATCAGTAATTTGCAAAAGTAAATAAATTCACTTTCTTAGTCTTAATCAAAGACCTTGTATGATAACTTTTTAACCTGTGGAAAATAGTACTTAACTATCCCAATCACTGTGGGAAACAAGCCTTACAAAGGTCTTGTATAAATCCTTATATAATAACAGCTATAAGTTGCTGGTTCACTTTATAATATAAGTGCAGTGCACCAGAAATAGTGTTTTATATCATCAACTGTGTACCTTTAGTAATAGCAATTAACTATCAGTTGATTCTTGTACATCAATTTATATGATCAACTATATTTTAAATAGTGTATGTCGATCAGGCACAAAACAAAACAGTTATACAGAAGAACATGAAAACATTTGCGGAAATGACATAAATCAAATGGGAAAAACAATAAAAGATAACCCGCAAGAGGATAACAAATACAAATAACGCCACAGTATATAAATATAAATTGAGAATAGAACTGAAAGATAGAATAGGGTAGACCAACAAATTACAAACAAATCAAAACAAACTAAAGAACAGAGGAATATTACAAAAAACAACAATGAGTACAGTCTTCACAGCTAACACTAATAGCAACAGCTGTCGCAGCAAATTTTCAATCAAGAAAATTGCACCTATAGAAACGCACACATCAGACCCTCTATTACGTGGGATACTCTGTTGTGTGACAAATATCACATATAAATATTTAAACATAAATACATAAATGCATAAATAGTATGGCAATATGATGTAAATAGAGTGTTGCAGAAAGAATGTGTTGTAAAGAAGGCTCAGTTACACTGCCTAATAGTACAGTACTGTGGTACTTTATTAAACAAATACTTCTGGTCTAATTATTTTAAATTCAACACAGAAATAGAAGTTCCATCGTTGATGTGAATGATAACAATCGATGTAGGACTTCTCAGTTCAATAACATTTCCTTTCGCAAACACTGTCAAATATTCTCCAGTCCTGATGTGTAATGTTCTATGTTTCAACCAAGCTTGCTGTGTAACACTGTCAGTTGTATGGCAAATGTCCAACGAACCAAATGTCAACAAACGCTGACCTAGTTACCGCATACTCTCGACAGGACAGGTCACGCTGACATCACTGTAGAGTTGTACTGTTGATGTATTTGTGTGTCGTAACAGACCCCAAGGAACGTCTGGTCTCAGAAGTTTACTTCTCAATATGGTCACTGTGCAGGTTGACCCAGGAAGCTGGCACACCAGTTGATAAACTCTGTATTGTTGTTGTTAACTCATACTGGCTACTAGTTGTTGAATCACGCTTTATTTGTTAAATGACGTGAATGTCCACCAGTTGATAAATGTAGATGTTGGGACTGGTGTAGTAAAGTGTAACGATTGTCAACTCATTAAACCCAGCACAGTTTTGGTCATACAGGTCATCTTGTCCTGGAACGTGATGAGGCTCCGACAAGAATGTGAGTGTAGACAATGAGTGTGTATATGAATGTCAGAACGCGAATGGTAGAATGATTCGATAGAGTTGACAAGTTGGTAGTACATCACTCATACTCACACTGTTCGAATTCAAGAAGTACTGGAACTACGGTGGTCTTTTTATAACATTTAATGAGACGCACACTTGGACAGTACGTGTATGGTTACAGGAACAAATGTCGACATAGACAGCATAATGTTGATCACAGGCATATCATCTTAAGTTAGCATTCATGCTTGGCAAATATCATAATGGAGCATTCGTAAATAAGCATTCAGAGTTCCATCATGTAAATCATCTGGCTTTACTGACTGGGCACGTCAGACCATAACCAATATATAGGAAGGCTCCTAGACCTAATCTCGTCTAGCGAATATCCCTTCACGTAAAGTTCAATATATATATTTTTCCATAAAGATATAGGAATCCCAGACATGGGTTCTCACATGTAGCAGTGATCTCTTGGTTCATCGAGCGATAGTACAGGCATCCCTTTTTCTCACTCGATAAATACAAAGTATATGAATTTCAACATGGCTGTTCTTCTCTCGTGAGTTTCACTCACTATAGGATCCAGACCAAAATTGGTCATTCGTTAAATGTCCTCATTTCTTCATAACTTCTGTCATAGAGGTAATTGAATAATATCATATAATCTAGTGCTGATACATAGGAATGTCATCTTCCTTTGAATAAATATTCTTTTCAAAAGTACCACTGTGCATCTGTTTATCGACAACGATGGCGAAGCCCAAGTTCCTAATAAATTGTGGTTTTACCTTTCTATGCGAAATATAACTTTGCCATTCCTTGGCAAAAGAGAATAAACACTGGGGTAAAGTACATACAACATGTCTAAATGACTATCACTTTTCCCCATCTACTTATAGATCACTTTTTCGGCGATAGGCCGGCTACATCAAAATTCTACATCCAGACAGGATGACAGCCATGAATCACACCCCTTGCTAGCGATACTTCCGCTGCATAGCCTTTGACCTTTTCTAGCGACAACCAACATAGTTCGACTTAGAAATGTAAAGATATCCATATATAAGACAGACTCGTCCTACTCATACAAACACTACGTATAAATTCAGGCCATAGATATACTGAAGCAAGAATAATCTATTCCTACCCAGCCAAAGAATAAATCGCAGTAGGCCTAAATTCGTCCGCGGAGTCCGATCGAAGATGACGGAACTGCTTTCAAGGGAAGTAACTCAAAAATGACTTCTCCTTAAGCACTTAAAAAGGAAATACTTTGTTTACAAAATATTTGCGAACATAATAAGTATATAAATGTATTATATTGCAAGATAGTAAAAATTGCCCTTTACACTAGCACATGTAAATCAGTCCCATCAGACTCCTCAATACATTCTCAAGTTGTACAGGAGACTTATATTTCTCACCATAGTACTGATGGCGGGGGTCAGAGTCTAAATTTCGGTTCGCGTTAACCGAAACACCCTACTCAACGCGAGCCCACTACCTATCCTTTGCTATTGCTGGACTATCAACAGGTGGTTGTGAAGCAGCGACATATGCTTCCACCTTACTGCATCACGCGCACCCCACCTATTCGCGAAAGTCACACGTGCAAATTTGGTATTGTCCCGCAAAGACAATACCTCCACGAACTTTACTGGCGCAACTTCATCAAACACCCGTCTGAGTGTGCGCCAACTAGCACTCAATGGAACGTTGCGCACCCACACCGTGCGATCGCCCGCTATTGGACTCTCGGGTGAGCCGCTACTGTTCTTATTCTTGTGCATTGGCACTTGCCGCGACCTCTGTTTCACGTGAACTTTCCTGTCAGGTGGTAATATCTCCATCACCTGGTCATCCGCTACGGGACTCTGGAGTTGCAGGACCCCTGTTCCAGCCTCACCCATGGCCTTGTGCACTCCCCGTACATTGCCGACGATTAAATCGGCAATTGGGTCCTCGAGAACGAACGCGTTCACTCTCCCCGACAGGAACGGCGTATCCATATTAATGCACGCCTGGGGGTAAGACTCAACTTTGCCCCCAAATGTCGTACACTTTACAATTTTGCCTGTAAGGCAGGACTCATCGATACACGACCAACGCACCCCGATCGTGGTAAAACCAGTGCCCTTAAACACGGAGACTGGTTTCATCTCCACCATACCTTTGTGGAGATCCACCTTGCCAGTCTCATGGACTGCCGACAGACATGGTGCAGTATGCCCACAGTGTAACACTATCCTCTTGTTCGCATGGAATAAAGGACGACACCCCGCACAGTCCTCACTGTTCACTGTGTCCAACACAAACGCGGAATTCACGTGTTCAATAGGGGTGGGACACCTGTCGGCGCAATGATTATTTCCACCACAATTGGTACACAAGCGCTCCCTCTTCGACTCATCACGTGAACTCTTGCTAGAACCTTTAGATGACGACGACCGCGCATCAGAGTCTGAAGATCGACTCTCTGATGAACCACTCCTCTGCTTATGATGTTTGGTTTTATACCAAAACCAGTCTTCGTCCCGAGAGTCCTCGAAGTGTACCTGCTTACGCGTTTGGTACTCTCCTCCGTCACTATCACTTTTCCATTGTCGGTTGTACCAATTCGACAGACCATTCCGATGAGATCGGAAATTACTATAATTGCCTCTTCGTTGCTGATAGGGACTGGAGGACCCATCGCACCTCTGCTCTTGGCACCTGTCTGCCTTGCCTGCCTGACTTTGCCATGACTGGCGTTGTACTTTGCCGACACCTGCAATCAAGGCGTCTGGCAGACCCGACTTCTGAATGGGTTTGCCCGGGTGGGCAAGGACATAATGATGTCTTTTGGCTGGCGCTCTTGGAAGAAAGCCTCCAACTCAGCTGAGCACGACGACAACCCTTTCTCATGTAGCATCAAGTCTAGCAAGCCATCATAGTCCTTATTAATTCCCTCCATCTCAATCCATCTGTTGAGCAGAAGTTTTATCTTCGAGATGAAGTCCTCAAAGTCTTGGTCTGCGCTTGGCATCGCGTTTCTGAAACGCGTCCGGTGCCCGTCAGCAGTCAGGCGGAACTTCCGGAGAAACCTTTCCTTTACTTTTTCGTAATCGGCCCTTTATTCTAGCGGGAGACTATAGAAAGTCTCCATCGCAGGCCCCACTAGCAATGTCGATAACAGAGATGGCCACTGATCTCTGTCAGCCTTCCAGGCCATGCATTCATCCTCGAATCTCTCAAAGAAAAAATCTAAACTGTCGATTTTATCATTAAAATTCGGCAGACGCAGCCTAAAGGTACGATGAGACCCCCCCAGGAGTCGAGTTCTGACCACTCGCACCCACTTCCAGTCTCTTTAATTGTATTTCCTTATCAATCATCTTTTCTTCCAGAGCTATTCTCATTCTCTCCTTCTCTAATTCTACTTCTATCTTCTTTTCTTCAAATTCTCTATCTTCTCTTACCTTCTTTTCTTGCAATTCGAATTCTCTGTCTTCTCTTATCTTCTTTTCTTGCAATTCTCGATCTATCTTCTTTTCTTCAAATTCTCTATCTTCTCTCACCTTCTTTTCCTCTAAATTCCAAATTTTCTTTTCTGTCTATCAATCTGACACTATTTATCGTACAGTCTGATCTTTTAGAGTAGGAGGATAGTTCTGTTTCTTTATCTGCTTCGTGAAGCTTGTTTAGTGGTTTGTTGTTGTTTTTCTTTCCTTTTGTTCTTTTCTTTTTCCCTACTTTCTTTGTAGAACTTAGTCTGGATGTTTATATGTTGTTAGTTAGTTAGGTGGGATCTTTCACTCTATTTCCTATAAACAACAACAATAAATAATGTTTGTTTTCTTATCTCGTGTATTACTTACTTAGTCGCCCCACTTCTACCTTAAAATATACAGATATCTCGTGTATTACTTACTTGGTCGCCCCACTTCTACTTTAAGGTGGACAGGTATCTCGTGTATTACTTACTTAGTCGCCCCACTTCAACCTTAAGGTGTGCAGGTATCTCGTGTATTACTTACTTAGTCGCTGCACTTCTACCTTAAGGTGTACAGATGTCTCTTGTATTGACTTCTTAAACAAAAACATTTCATCTGGTCACTTGTAGGAAGTACCGTATTTTAAAAAAAAAATACGACGAGGCGAGGCCCGTCCCGTTCAACCTAGTCGGTTATATTAGGGGGCATGTCCAAATATAAAAGACCTTTAGGTCTGATAACGTCATTTAATAATAACCATGACGTATTTAATGTGCTGTAGTATTTATGGTTGTGTAGCAATTTGTTTGACCTAGTGAGTGTGCAGTGGCTTTAGTATTTATGGTTATGTAGCAATTTGTTTGACCTAGTGAGTGTGCAGTGGATGTAACAAAAGGAAGGATTCCCAGTGACAAGATAACAGTTTACGTCGTTTTATCACAGTAGGGCCCAGCTTTTCGGTGTCCCGCTAATATGGCGTTTTTTTCAATTATAAACCTGTTCATTATGTTCTGCTGTTTCGGCGTTTTTCGGCAAGACGCGCTCGGCAACTGTGTCCGAGAATTGTTTCGAGTGCCTTTTTGTTGTCGGTAATTTAATCTGTTTACAGCATTTGTGAGCTCAGCATTTTTCTTTATTGTGGCAATTTTCACAATATTCAAACTTTGAAAGTTGATTATATATAATGTTTAAAAAAAATGTATTACACTGATGTAAGAGGAGTCTCCTACTTTACATGCTGTCTATACATTTTATTTTCGTATGTTTTTTAAGGCCTAGCTCTGTTGCACACTTAATATATGATAGTGTAAACATGTTATTAAGATTTTATACGCATTTACAAGCTTTTAATATTAAAAAAGCTATGTCTCGCTTTTTGGCGGGGTCTGGAGCTTAACCCACCTTTTGAGCGGGACTTGACTGTATTGTCAAGATTACTTTATATCTCATGACAGGGACCCATGTAACACGTCTAAACCAATGGGTTATTAGAATTTAGAAGAACGTTTATTCTTCCACAAATCAAAGACTGTGTCAGTTTACACACTACACAAACAACACTAAACAATTAGAGTTTCAGCTCTAACTACTTTGAACCGGTTAACACATTTTTGGGGCCGGTTGCCAAAACCGGTTTAGGGCACCGCTGACGTAGTAGCTGATTACGTTTGTAAAAAAATGAAACATTTGAAAGTTGTGCACAACGAGCATAACCTCAGCCCTGGACAACAACAGCTTCTCCTGGAGCGACTCCATAGACAGCGGCAGGCGGGTGATACAGTCATCGCATTTTAAGGAAGCACAAACACATTGTGACAAAATGACATTGGTTCATTCGTTTTTCTTTCTATTCTTTTTTTCAACTTTCTTTTTTACCTTCATCTGTCTGTACACTCTTGTTAATTTTTTTGTCGTGTCGAAAGCTGTTTACTACCGAACCTAGATAAAACAAACTTTGATAAGATTCGGAATTGTCACTCATCGCGTCCCTTATCAATAAATATGGAATTAAGACGGTTGTTTCCCTGTGAAATATCTTTGTTTGCTGTCTATCTCGGCAGATAAACTACATATCATATGTTCAACCAACTGGCATGAAAGAGAAGAGAAATACCTGACCGGAACTTATAACGCAATTGATGCACGCAGTATAGAGCACGACCGCGTGATAGAATAACAAGTCACTCTCACATAATTTCGTTATAAACAAATACATTACACTCCAGAAAATAAGATTCGTGAGAGCGTATGTGTGCTTTGTATAGACAATTTTGTGTATAAAACCGCCATACATTCTGATAGGCGAACACTTATCTAATCCACTTCAGATGGGAACCTAACAGTAGTTAAAGGAAGATAGTCTTGATCAAGAAGCGCTAAAGCTTAGAAGTTTTCTTTTTTCATGTTTAAAGATCTAAAATTTCGGAAAAACCGGCAACTTTTCAAGAAAATTTCCATCAATGTCATGTAGCTAGCATTTTGTAGATTGAACAATTTATCAACAGCCTAGACTTGTGTTAATTTGATTCAGTACGTGCTTTCAACTTTTTGTGGGAGTTCAGCCAGCCCTGTAAAACGGGTAAGTGTATTATGTGTATATTAACATGTATAAATATGTTTATGTATGTAAAGTTGTGCTTGAGGACGGCAGCCTCATCAATTAATGTTACATCAACCACCACCGTAAGAGCTGATGACTGGTTGGTTAAATCTTCTTAACAAGGAACCAATGGAAGATCAGTATGCATCTCATGTGATACAATCCCTACTTACCTCTAACTTTGTACACTGTGGTTAATTGATATAAATATCATCCTTAGCCCTACCTCTCTGTTACTGTGTCAATCTACTATACCCACTCCTAATCTTACATTGCATCCCTCGCTAATCTACAGCAATTACCTCTCTCTCAAACCTCTCTAAATCTCCTATGATACTCATGTTGTTCCATACAATGATATATAAATTATATACTAGCTCTAGCGCTATTAATCCAGAACGCACACTAATATGCACGTGAGCATAGCCGGAGTAGACAATGATTCTGACATCTTCATCTAACTGTGTGATAACAATACTCGGCGAACAAATTAATATTTAAGAGATCATCTGTGTGTCTATCATTACCCACTCCTTGTCCCACTTGTGCACGTCGTCTCACGTACCATAATAGCTAACATGGACCTGAGCTTCACAGTACTTAGGTTAGACGATACCATGAAAGAGACCATCTGAGACATCAGGCCGCCTGCAGAGACCATACAATATCGAAAGCAACTGAATATGTATACATTCATAAGTGATGTCCTCGAGAGCATATGTCTCAGAACTCAGACAGACAGAGAACGACAGAGAGACTCAACTGTGCGTAGTAGATCTGAACTGAACACTGGACGTTCTCTAGTCTGGGAGATATACAGGCAGCCGAGACGTAAGACCGCAGCAGTGTGTGTAGAAACTGTGTGTGTGTGTTGTAGTGTGACCCTCATCAAAGGAACAAGAAGGAGTGACGAGGTAAAGACGCATGGACCTCTCTCATATATGCATAAAGTGAGCAGGCAGCGTAAGCTATAGGTAATAGCGTGGCTTACGTGAGATACTCCCAAGTGGATTATGTCACTGTAAGAGTGTTGTGATTGCCGCGAAGGAAGATAGATTGGAAGATGAAAGAGATATAACAAAATAAATAAAGAAGTCAACCATTACTCCGAGAGTCCTAAGGGAGGCGCTGCTCGCATGGCATTGCAGTCATGGTATTCAGAGATGATCTGACAGAACACTATAGCCCAGACTCATTGCGCGCAGAAACTTAACTCTCTGCTAGCGTCGCACGATGGAGAGATGGATAGTGAAGGTAGACGCACGCAGAGCGACTTTATCCGCCGATCACATGGGTCCTTCCTCCTGGACGATGGTCCATTTCTAGTCCTTGGTCCTTCAAAGAATGTCTAATGTGTCTTCCCAGAAGAATCTGGGTAGCCCTTGTGTGACGCTGATTACCCCTTTGTCTTAAATAGTGTTCCTCGCGCTCGAGCTTGTAGTGGTGGTCTCCTAGATGCCGGTTAGGCCTGATCTACCATTATAGAGACAAGAATTATCATGCGCAGAGATGCTCTATATTTATTGTTGGACCTATATGTTAATCTGTGAGTACAGCGATCATGAGTTGGGGTTGAGTAGGCCTTGACGTTTTCGTACTGGACTCATCGTCTGGACATAGTATGGCTACGCTTCTTAGTTGCTACATATGTCTGAACGACACCATTACCGTCGTAGATGCCTGTGTAATTCCTCGTGTCAGAGTATGCTGTATGTGTGTGGCCATCCTCGTATACTCTATCTGAGCCAGACTGTGCATGACAAAGACCTCCGACGAATCGGCAGTCTCGCGATGTATAGTCTCATTGTTGCCCAGTAGCGCTCATACCCGGCTTGAATAATCCTGGCAAGTTCTCATATTCAGAGTGATGTAACGTGTTTAGTCCTAAGTTTAACTCATGCATGTCTCCAAGAAGAGTGAGTTATATATAGTACGGTATAGTAATAGTAGGTTCACTACCTTTTCTAATATTCGTGCTCTCGAACTAGTATCTCAGTTTCAACTCATGATACCGAACATGGTGTCTCGTATCCACCGAAATAATTCAGCGAGAGTATCGGCCAACTTATCTCTATGTGCATGCTCTGAATGGAAATGGAGCAGTGTAGAGTCGTCATATGATCGCTCAAGATCATGTGACGCGTTTAACACCGCTCAATGGATGTTGTTAGGAGGTTTACTCGTGAGTAATGTATAAAGCCTTCGTTATATATATACTCTGACGTCGCCTCTGTTCTGTAAATGTATCCGAGTGTGATTAATACGACTCTATGTCGTCCATTAG
Source organism: Oreohelix idahoensis (assembly GCA_024509875.1). NCBI lineage: Eukaryota > Metazoa > Mollusca > Gastropoda > Stylommatophora > Oreohelicidae > Oreohelix > Oreohelix idahoensis. The sequence goes on from JAMPIV010012908.1 coordinate 31,149, forward strand.
TTTCGATTAATTGTCTCGCTCACTCTCACATGTCGAATATGACAGATATAGTGCATCAGTTAAGACAATGCACACCTCATGGACCAAGTGTTCGGTACGTTGTACTAACCTGTCAGACTAGAATCTATAAAGTTAATGATTCGAAACCCGTCAATTGCTTCCCGCAGGCAGAATATGGACCAGGCAGGACAGAGAACGGCTTATGTTCAGCAGCTCCCACAGCTAGGAGAAAAAGTTGTATACGAGCAAGAAGACACTAAATTGATTGCTTCGACACTCGGGTGCTGACTGAGTAAGTGTACGATAAAACCTCTCTCGAGGTGATTCTCTAGACATATTAACGATCAGTATGTACATCCCTAACTAACGCCGACCAGAACCCTCCTCGCAATCTCTCTCAGAAGGTCTGTTCCTCTATGAGAAACTGGCTCGCACGGTTACCGCGCTTCTGATCATTATGATATCTACTTGATTTGGTCGAGCGGAGTCCGTTTTAGTTGCTCAATTTACTACATCAAAGCTATGAGGCTCGATGCTAGAAGTCCTCGCTCAGTGCTGAGAAAGTAGATAAGTAGCTGGTTTCGAGACGAATCTAGTCCTCAGACTATACAAATGTGCACTACGGCCTGGACGCCAAAACGTGTCTGATATATCATTAGTCAGATGCCGATAGTCACTAATCTTATGCGAACATCACCATAATGAGTACTTGATTAATCTTAGAGGGTAGGTACACTCTAAAACTCTGCACTCTGCACAGAGTACCTACAGACATTCGCAGATAAAGGATTAAGTATTGAATATGCCACTTATTAACTAATGCATAGATGTCTAATGCTAGTTGTGGATTTGAATGGAATCTGATGTGTGATGATCTGTGTGTATCGTAAGTTGCTTGATAATAACCGATGGAATGCATCTCACTCCACTAGTACAAAATAACACTCAAACCTCAACTACAGCTACCGTATATAAAATCACCAATATAGAATATTTTGTTTTTATACTACTGAAACATATAGTAGTCCAAAGTAACACAAAACTCTAAATTCTCACCTTGTGTGTAGTTGACGCTACTCGCCCGAAACAGCAAGGCTCCAAGTCACTCTGTCATGTAATATTATCTTCAATACGCACAACTCATAGACACCCTAAAACAACACGTCCATTTGACATGTTATCGCCAAGTTCGCAATCAGAACTTTCAAATTTACACCATTTTAAACAACTCAATCTAAGAAGAAGACTTTCTCCTAACTACAAGAGCTTCCTTGTATTAATCCCGACCCATACAGTCAAATGTCTCAGTAAACAGATCAAACCTTTACTGAACTCAATCTAACCACTTCTATGAAGTTAGCGTTGTTCGGCTGCATATAGGACTCTATTAGAGTTGACACGATAGAACTCTCAACTCAATCATCCTGCCGACTTGCATAATGAAGACAGAGCGCGCAGTAATGACTATCGAGATCTATACTGATACTTCAGTTGTGTTCACGCTATTAATGTGCTTGTGTGACACTGGATACTAGACTTGAATACGAGGAAGAAAACCTCTTAAGGACATTGATCTTTAAGTAGTCATAGCACCCTCGGCACATTAATTTAGAATGTACTGTGTAGATGCTGAGCGTTGTTGTTTAGCGATGAGTCGGTCCTAGTCAATGTTTATGTTGAGTCTCTATCTTGTCTAAAGTGATCTACGCTGTTGAGTCATAGGATTGTGCTGCTATAGTTCTAGGAGCGACTATTGTGAATTGTTGTAAGCAAAGCAAGAAACCAACATAGTACCTCCAGTCAACAATAAATATACATCGTCATCACACTCTCGCTCATCTCTATCAAGGATCTCCATCATACGAAAATATAGACACAACATACCGAGTAATCGAGTCTGCGGTCTACTATCTTAGGCCACGCTCCAGTATATAGCGAGCCTACGAGCAGCATGCCTCACATAGCATGGCTGAGTGGTTGGTAAAACTAGGTAGTTATGGTTATTTATTACCAAGAGTAATAAAAATGGTCCTATGTTTATTTAAGGTATACTTGGAAATTTAAACTTCTAACAAAGGTGTTAGGTGTATTTATTTATAGGAACAAACACACACATAGATAGAGACGGACTCAGAAACAGAGCAAACCCGACGAGCCCCCCCCCAGAACCCAACAAGATTTAGGTCGGAAATAAAGGAAAGAACAAAACATAACAACCGGAACGAACATACCCATGCAGACAACACCTAGTACGCGAAAAAACAAATAAAACACGGACAGAAAAAAAACTTAACCCCACAAAATCAGAGAAAACGAAACGGTTACTGCTCTAAGGGCCTCTTCCTCCCCGCCCTTTCCTTGTTACAGGTTTATTCGTGTCATCCAACCTGAGGTCGTATGTTCGGGTCAATCCTGCTGCCTGGAACTTCGCAGGAGCATAGTGGTTGTATCGGAACTACATCCTTAGTCCCCCTCAGTCTTGGGTGGGCTAAAGGAACGATCATCAGAGAGTGTGGTGTGCATTAAATTAAGAAGTACAGAACTGTTTCAAGAGATGAGTACACATTAGTACCATTTCCGTCGGCAATTGTGAGAAATTAACTGTCTATGAAGAAAAAGTGATTTAGCGTAGTGAGAGACAAGATTAACAGCACAGCTGATAAATTTTCTGTAATTGATTAACAGCACAGCTGATATATATATATATATATATATATATATATATATATATATATATATATATATATATATATATATATATATATATATATATATATATAAATCATATGTAAACTTACAAATCCATTACATTCCATCTTCCAACATCCACCCTTCAGCACAAGAGTAGATAGTGTATATACTTAATAAATAAGGAAATTGTATTTGAACGATTTGTCAATTCTATAATTGTTAAGTGAAATCTGTTTCCTTGTCTTAATATCACAGTTAGTTACACAGCTGGGTGGCATTTTATGACTGTCTCCACTCTACTAATATTTTCGAGATCAGATCATTCACAGCCGTAACTAATTTGTGATACCAGTAGTTCTCTCATACACTGGGACTTCACCATTTTCCTGCAGAAATTCTATTTCTGTATTGTCAGTACTATACTGATCCTAGATACAATAAAAACCTCACGCTACACTTACGTAAACCCCTGTCTCAAAGTGTCGCAGCTGGTTAACAGTTGGCTGCTGCACACAGCCTTTGCTTACCCAGGATTTTTCTGCCTCAGAAGGTAGCGATCAACTTTATGATTAATGAATGGTTACAACACACACAATGAGCGACGACATAACGCTAAGCAGATCTTCTATACAAATACGGAACGCCACAATCAATTGGAATACTGTTTATTTAAAATGTGGACCACTGCTGTTACCTGGACCTCCAACAATCTTGGTCCGTCACACTTTCCTCTTTAACACTCGCTCACCATTGAGAATTATATTCAATATTGTAATGTCTTTTATCTACAATTGTTCAGATGTTACTAGTATCTACATCCCTTCCTCCGTCTAAGCAAATTCTTGTCCATTGATACTATCGATTTAGGTTCAGGTTATTGAAGTGATAACTGGACTCCTCCGGGGTTGTTCCTTTCCTTGGTTCTAGATGGCCACTATCTTAGCCGAGTAACAGGACTACGGTATGGACGTAACTAATTCACTCTACGTACCCTTTTCTGAGTGTAGTATAACTCGCTCCTTCGTTCTTCAGTCTTGTCAAAAATTTATAATCTCAATATTTTAGGTTATTGCTACCCAATCTTGTCTCCGTGCATTTAAGAAATTACACAGCACCTTGTCTACTTCACTATAAACTTCAACGTGGCTGCCCTCTTTCTTTTCTGGAAGTTCTTTGCCGACGTCGCTCACGCCTCTGACTGCTCGCTGAGAAGCGTGCCTTACCTCTGTTATGTTTTGACCCTTCTATTGCGCAACCCTCTTTTTGCGAATCCCCTTTTTTCTACCCCCTCTATACCAACTCAGGTTAAACTTTTCAATCTTCCTTCCCTTACTGCCACACCATGTGACACGGTAATCTCTGCAGACTGAACTGTCAGGTCAGTCAAACTAACAACAGTTGGACTACACAATCTTGGAAATTTTACCGTATTACCAACTGACAAGAGCAGTAACCATTACCAACTGACAAAAACAGTAACCATTACCAACTGACAAGAGTAGTAACCATTACCAATTGATAAGAGCAGTAACCATTACCAACTGACAAGAGCAGTAACCTTTACAGACTGACATGAACAGTAACCATTACCAACTGACAAGAACAGTAACCATTACCAACTGACAAAAACAGTAAACACTACCAACTTATAACAGCAGTAACCATTACTTACTTACTTTTTTCTTCCACTATTGCCGTGAAGCGTAGTTTCGACAAGGTCACCAATATAGAACTAATGATAAGAACCAGACAAGTGCCAGTGGAGCAAGAGATGAGAAGAAGACGCTGACGATGGATAAGGCACACATTGAAGAAACCTGTTGATAGCATTACAAAGTAGTCCTTGTTCTGGAACTGGCAGGGTAATAGAGGCAGGGGTAGACCAAGAAACACACGAAGAGAATTGAAGACTGGAGTGAAAAAGATGAGGGAAAACATGGAAAGATCTTGAGCTGATGGCACATGATAGGAGGCATAAGGGAAATAATAATTACATGGCCAAATTTGGCAAGGGGTTAAGATGACGTCATGTATGGGAGGAGTATAATCTCTAAACCGTTGAGGGTTTGTGGATTGATCCAAGGAGATTTGATCTGTCGTTTCATACGAACTTCTTTAGTTGGTGCGTGGTTATCAAACACACAATGAAAGATACGTGTCCAATGAGCAATGGCGTCATCGGGATCAGAAAGCTGGTAAAAACTGGCTAGGGGTGCAGCTCGCAAATCATGTAAAAATAGATAAAAGTTGAAGTTTTGGAAACTTCTAAATTTAATACTTATATGTTTATTTCTGGGAGCTTTATATTTATTCTTTGACCACGTGCAACAAATAGGATAGTGGTCACTCATCGCGACAGTAGGAACAGAGCATTCTATAATGTTTTCTGCACAGGTGATGTAGATGTGGTCGATTGTTGTGGATGATGTTTTTGTTAACCTGGTAGGCTGGTTGACTATTTGTTTTACGTTGTAAGATATTATGATGTTTTCCTACATTTGGTTTGTGTTGTGCATGTCAATGTTGAAGTCGCCTAGAAGAATAATTTCTTTGGCAGTGGTAAATACTTTGTCCATCATAGTGGTGAAACATTCGTACTAGATGGTTTCTGCACTGGGATTTCTGTAAAGATACCCGACTAGAAAGTGTCCCTGACTCGGTATTTCTATTTCTAACCATATGCACTCGGTCTCTGCTCTCTCTAAATCGTTTCTGCGGCGATAACTAATAGAAGTGGAAATATTTACCACTATTCCTGTTTCTAGCTTTCTACTTGAGTCTCGCCGAACAGTTTTAAAGCCTTGTAGTGCAATATCATCATCTGATATTTTGTCATTTAAACGACATTTCGAAAGTCCAAAAACATGAAAATTTTGATTCAGAATTTGTGTAAGTTCAGGAAGTTTGCCTAATAGATTATAAATATTTAGATGACCCAGCCGTAGGCCATCCATAATTAGCCATTGTGTCTGATTTGTATGCATTTAATTTTGAAAAATTATGGAGATCAAGAGAAATCTGATCCAACACGAAAATAAGAGTCTTCAACTCAAATGTCAAGTCAGTCCTATTGTATGGCTCTGAGACACGGAAAACAACAAAGACAACAACCAAAAAGATACAGACTTTTGTAACCGGAATGATGATCACATTAGTAGTTTAGTAATTATCCTTTAAATAATTTCAGTACGCAAGTTATTGATGACGTAATTTTCACATAGCCTCTTATCGACATTTTAAAATAAAGACTTCTAGACAGTTACAGGAAATGATACGAGACCTGAAAACCTCTAAACAGATATAATAATACCCTCGAATAAAAGCTTATACCATTCGCTATCATAGAAACTTGTGTAGAAACTTGTGACGTAAATATGACATCGACAAAAACTAGTGGAATATCCGTATTGACTGAAATCAAAGCAACTTTCCCCCAAACAGTCTTAGGAACCAGATTTGTATATATTGACGCCCAAAACCCTTAGCAAAAGAGAGCCAAACAAGAGTCTAAAAGAAGAGTCAAAGAAGAGTAAAAGCCAGGAGCCAAAGCCAGGTCATTCTGGATAGTCCAAGAGCCTTAGGTTCCTAGCAGATTTGCTGACCGCCACTTTATATTGGCAAGAGAATAATGGCTAACCTGACCCCTAGCCCTATGACAACATATACTTCAGGTTGGTAAAAGGTCTCGACTTAGACTTACGCATAGTAGACAGGATGAAATAGATACACATAAGCTCATCAAATGCCCTGATGGATTTTATGAGATGATTTCGTATGAGGAAACGAATGTTACTGAATTGAGAATAGGATCATCTTGTAATTTACCGCCATACATCTGAAAGAAGCTATAATAAACTTTTCATATACAACGTCGGACTTTGCTTAAACTGCTGTTGGAAGTTGTTGAGTTTGACTTGTACATTGTTTAGGAACTCTATAAGGAAAAAAGGGACCGTACTGCCTTTTATATTACATTGTGATTACTTCCAACTATCAAAATCTGAATACGAACCTGGATCCCGTACCCTTTGATCAAGTTAAACAATACCTCTGGAAGATCATCCAGTTAACTCAAACTTGACACAGCAACCTATAAATATATTGATACCGCCAACTTAAATATATTTATGCTGTGAACTCGAACTTGTCAATTATAGGTTATGTAACTAAAAAGATAGAATACCGTCGGAATGCTTCCTTTGCTGTCCTTTAATTCCTTCAACGGAGAATAGCTCCTTAATTAACTGGTCACAATTAATACATTGGCACAATACCTGCTTCTTAGTTGGTGTGCCAATGTAACACGCATTCTCGCTATAACATATATACCTATCGAGCTATTCTGACCTGCTTTAATAATTTTCCGACGGATTATTCATTTATATAGAAGAATGTTAAATTAAATGAAATAGAACCCCAAACCAGTTTTACCCCTAAAATACTACCTATGTGAATACGGGCACACTTTCATAAACGGGTGCTTGCGTAGAATAGAAGGATTAAAATGGTATGACAAGGTTATCAACGTGGAACTGATGACTGTGACGTATAATGGACATAAAGCCTGCTGTATCCGACAGTCTTCCGTGACCACGCCGTAGTTCTATAATTCGTTCGCAAAGTCAAACATTTGACAGACTGCATTACTCATACTTAATCCACGCCTCTTTCTCTTGAGATGTAAACAAACAGACATATTACCAACTTCCGCGACCTGCCAGCATAACAGGCAGCGAGCTCTGATTTGTTTACCTAAGCTTCTCACGCGAGCGGGTCTGCCAATCATCAAGATAGCAGACAGACGCCCGTGGGATAAACACTTAACCCTTTGATCTTCAGATACAGGGGGAATCTCTGAGCCGATGCTACCGTTGCCTTCTCACTGTTGCCGTTAACACTGTTAATGGGGCTGGTTTATACTGGCTCTTCTATTTACGTTTACATATAATTATCCATTGTCTTTCTCCGTAAATTATGAGATCGTGCTCTTGATGGTGAAGTACGCGAAGGTGGGATATAATATTGACAACTTCATCATACAGTCAAATTCTGACGTTATAGATTTGATAAGTCCTTTCTCGAGTCCATATACATTTATTATATCGATTCCATACAAGAACAGTTTACACATGGTCATCATGACGAATTATACATAATAAGGTGCAGTTCATACTTATATATTATTCCTTTACAAATCAGTCCTTTGTCTCCTAGCTTGAAAACATAGTCGTCAGAACCGCATAACTGTATGCACGCGTGGTTGGAAAATCCAATACACCGAAAGTGAGATTATGCGTCTGGCATTAGAATAACTAGGGCGGACTATAAATTCACGTTGACAAGGTTTAGTCAATTACTAACCTGTACCTTCATCTTTCTTCGTTATCACATTGGACTGACCCATGTCCATTATTTAATGTACTATAATTGTGCGGCAATACAAGCCCGGTAATATAACATTCCAAGGACACGTCTTATCGGTTCGACGGTCGTCTAAAAAAGGGTCTCGTCTCTTGGTCACCGTGCGTGACAACTAACGCTGAAACGTCACAGCGTTCACTAGACCAATAATACTTTTACATTACATTACACGTTGTAACCCCTAAAATAGCATGCTGCTAACCTCTAGCAGACCATGCCAATAAATCTGCCGTAACAATTCCCTGTCCACTGGGGGAAAAAAAATCTATTAGATAGATTTTTTTTTCAAAAACCTATCTGAATGAATACCAAAAAAAAAAAAAAAAATTTAACAATATCGAAAAATTTAACCAACAATGCGGCATATGGACTACGATGTTCTGTCTAGAACAATGTCGTGGTCATGTCGACTTAATAACAGTCATCTAATATATTAATCATCATATTAGTCCATAAATGTTATACATAAATGGCTCATGTTGATATCTAATTAAATAATTAACTTAAAATATGTCGCAGTGAACTGTCATGTCAGACTAATCTAACGAGTTAAAATTAAATTAATTAATTATATTGAGTGTGTAATCAAAATAAAGTTATTGCAAATCTAATGTAAGAGAAATGAAAGGATATGTTAAGTAGAGAAATAAATAAATGAAGAATAAAGTAGCGAAAGAAAGTAATGTATAAATTTAACTTAATTATGTGTGTTGGACATCAATTAAGTGTAGTATTAAGTTGTTAAAACCTATCTAACTAATTTAAACAATAATATAGTATGTAATGTATCAACCTAATTAATAAACATAATAGTTACATACAATAACATTATCTAAGAATCATGTGAGATCTTATTTTTTTTTCTTCTTTCAAAAAAAATTTTTTTTTTTTTCTCTTCTTCAAATTTCATTTCATTTTTTTCATATTTATCTCACCTTTTTTTTATTTTCCATTATTTTAACGTAATTAATTAAAATTAATTAAAGTTGGATATGATGATCCATACGTAGGCTTGATCCTTGTGAATTCCGATTAACAAACAAATATTTATTTTGATAGTGTTTTCTATTATTTCCACTTGATGCAAGGAAATGTGTCCAATAATTTTGTCATAAATGAAATTCACACAAAGTTCTGGTGTAAATACGACCATAGTGTCACTTGATTTAGTTCATTTCGTTTTCGCAATCGTCTGTACAAGTTATTTAGTTGAATTGTAAGCAAAAGTTTATCTCCATATTAAGAATTTCGCGATAGGATTCAGTCTTCTGTGACACGTAATTTCGGTTGACGTATTAGAAAAGTGTCAGTGTTGATTACTCGATATCCAAAGGATTTCTAGAGAGTGCGTCTGCGACGATATTGTCTGTCCCAGAAATGTACTCAATCGTAAAGTTGAATGGTTGAAGGAGAATAGCGAATCTGGTGAGCTTTGGACTTTTATGATTAGCCCGTCGTAGTGATGCTACGGCCCTTTGATCAGTTTGTACTACGAAAGGGGCTCCCAGTAGAAATTTCTCAAGTTTTGTTATCGCCCACACGACGGCTAAAAGTTCGCGGTCAACAGTAGAGTATTTCACTTCTGGTGGTTTCAGTTTTCGTGACACGTACAAGTTTGGATGGAGGATGTCGTCATGGTATTGGAGCAAACATGCGCCAATTCCGTGGTTACTCGCATCTGTGCGGAGAATAAACTTTTTGGAAGCATCAACAAGTCTCAAAATAGGTGGGTTTGAAAAGATATTAATAATATTAAGGTATACATTATTACACTCATTAGTCCATGTCACCCTCACTGGCATGTCCTTCCTCAGTAATGAGGACAATACAGCCGTGATGGATGACAGGTTAGGTACGAATCTACTGTAATATTGACTAGACCTAACAAGCTTCTAACCTGTTTCTTCGTTTGAGGAACGGAAATGTTTAAAATTTTTGAAACTGTACTGGGTAGTGTTCGGATATATCCTGCTCCAATAATGTGACCCAAAAAAGTTATTTCGTGAAACGCTACTTGTAATTTTGTGGGTTTAGCAGTTAAATTGTTATTTCTTAATGTATCCAAAACGTATTCGAGACCCAAAACATGTTCCTCAAAAGATGAACTAAATAAGCATATGTCATCTATGTATGTAATAATGTCTGGTCTACCTGAAAAAATGTGTCGCATCATGCGAACAAAGGTAGCTGGAGCGTTAACAAGCCCAAAAGGCATCACATTCCACTGGTATAGACCTAGCGGAGTTGAAAACGCTGTGTAGTATTTAGCTTTTTCGGTTAGTGGTATCTGCCAATAACCTTTAGTTAAGTCTATCTTAGTGAATATAGTTGCTGTCGATAGACGTGGCAGTAAGTCATCGAGAAGTGGATGTGGTTCGCTATCAACTATCGTTTGTGCATTTAATTTTCTATAGTCGACGCATAGTCGGATGTTATTGTCCTTCTTTCGGACAATAACTAATGGAGAAGAAAATGGGGAATTACTAGTTTCGATAATTCCTAAAGATAACATCTGTTCAAGTTCCTTAGTAGTTTTAGTAAGAAAGTGTAGAGGAACAGAATATGGATGTACCCGAATTGGAGTATCATCATTAAGAGTGATGTCATGATTAATGACTGATGTGCGACCTGGAATGTCGGTTAACACATCTTGATAAGATTGTAGAAGTTCAGCAATCTGTTGATGCTGTTGCGGTGTAACCGACGAGGAGATGGTTACGTCCCGCCAAGATTCACTAGGCTGTACTACAGGTACAGGTAATGCTAACTGTACCTCAGGAAAAGATGATTCTTCTTCCTGGATAACAGACAAATTAGAATAGTGACATCTAGGTACGAAAGTGTCATCTAGTTCATGAAAAATAGCTTGTAGATGTTCAGGTCGAGTATGAAATTGCTTGAGCATATTTATGTGAAATATTTTGTGATGTCCCTTAATGTCCAGGACATAATCAACATCAGAAATCTTATTGATAACCTGGTAAGGACCGTTCCACGAGATTAGTAGTTTATTATTGTTATGTGGCAATAACACATAAGCTTGATCTCCTGGAAATAATTGACGTAATCGTCTATTACTGTTTTGGAAAGTTCTAGCTTTCTCTTTTGCAGCCTCAGATGAAGCTGTTGCCATTTTACAGGCATCAATAATGTTATTCCGGAGATTAATTACATACTCATAGGATGACTGGGTATCCTGAGTCATCTCGGAGTCAATCAATAAGTCTTTTATTAGTCCCATAGGACCTCTTGGTGGAGCGCCAAAGACTAGTTGAAATGGAGAGAAGCCAGTTTGTTCATGTGGCACCTCTCGATAAGCGAATAACACAGCTGGTAGAACTCTGTCCCAGTCCTGTGGATGGTTAACTGTAACTTTATGTAACATTTGTTTGAGTGTGCGGTTAAGTCTTTCTACAGCACCATTACTCATTGGGTGATAAATGCTGCTGAGATTTCTATCTATTTGCCAAGTCTTCATTACCTCCGTCATAGTCTCAGATATAAATTGAGAACCATGATCTGACAAAAGTTTTCTAGGAAAACCTACTCTAGAAAAGATCAGGTGTAGTGCATCAGCTACATCTGTGGTGGTGGTTGTTTTCAATGGGATGGCTTCTGGCCATCGTGTGCATAAATCGATGCAAGTGAGAATAAATCTATGTCCTCTGGCTGATGGTAAAAGTGGGCCAATGATATCAATGGCCATTTTGTCGAAAGGTCTCACAGATATGTCACAAGCCTGAATAGGCGCCGTGTGAAAGGCTCCCCGTGCTTTCACTTCTTGGCATATCGTACAGGAGCGTACGTACTGTGAAATATCTCGTGATACTCCCGGCCAAAAAAAAAGAAGATAATACTCGCGAACGTGTACGAGTATAACCCATGTGACCTGCACACTTAGAATCATGTGCGTGTTGAAGTATGTACCGCCTAAAAGCAAAAGGTACCATGACTTGTTGTCTTATCTGAGTTTTATCCATAAAACATCTTAATAAAATGTCATTTTTAATACTAAACCAATGACTATTATTTTTGTTCATAGCAAGATTGTCAACTTTGTTGACCAGTGAAAAAAATTTTGTTAGTGACCTGTCTTCCCTCTGTTTTGCAGCAAAGGATACTCGGTCAATAGCAGAATGAATCTCGATACTTTCATGATCGTCTGTTTCCTTGTTTGCAGTGTCCATAGTCTCTAATTGTTTCGTATGTGCTCTGGTTATTGCTGCATTTCCGATGCATAGATTATTTTTTTCCCATTCAATAATCTCTTCTGGTGTGCAATCTTTACTCCCGTGTATGCATCCCACCATAAGGTCGGCAATTGGGTTTCTTAACATGCATGCTTTAACGTTGCCTGTGAAAAAAGGTGTATCAATATAGATAATAGCAGTTGGATAAAATTCTATGGTTCCACCAAAGGTCATACACCTGACATGTTCTCCAGTTGCACAATTCGGATGAACAAGTGTCTGACGGATTCCGATCGTGGTCGATCCCGAATCTCTTAAGACTGAGACGATGGATCCATTAACTTTTCCTCTGTTGAAGATCAGCGAGCCTGTTCCGTCATTGACTGCTAGACTGACTTCTGGTAGAATGTGTCCGCAGTTCAGAACTGTCTCTTTTGCTTTCTGAAATATAAGATTACATGTTGGGCAACTATTTGCCACGTTATAATTCATTGCAAAACAAGTAGATGAAGACTGTATTTTGTTATCAGTAGGTGAACTCTGAACCCCAGGGGTTGTAGCAGTAGTAATGGCTGCCCCTGTATTATGGTTATAATTAGTCGATCTACGAGAATGAGAACGATGACGAGAATAATTAGATGAATTATCCCGTTGTCCTCTATTGTAACTGTTATCTCGATGTCTCGAGTTATAATTATCGCTATTGTTCCACTTGTTACCATTATTATAATTATATGACCGATTATAACTTGAGTTACGTGGATTACTGTTGTATCTTGACTGAGGTGAAAAATTTCTGGTTTGTTGTCTTCCTCTATTAAAGTTATTGTTAAAGTTATTCTGTCCCTTATGAAAATTAATGTCATAGTTTCCTTTGAACCTACCTCTGTCCACACTGTGTGTTCTAGGTTTGGTATGATTATGATATGCCATATTGGAGGCTACAGGAAGTGGTTCTCTTATCAACGAGCCAGAAATATTAGCATTCGGATGAGCTGTGCAGTAATTTAAAGAAATTTTTTCTAACTCATCAATAGATTCTGGTTTTCTTTCTTGCAGATAAGCAAAGAATGGTGGGCTGACAGAAGATAATACTTTATCCCTCAATAACAAATCGACTAACTTGTCGTAAGATTTGTTGACACCTGCCAGTTCAACCCATCTGTTAAAAGTATTGCGTATGTTAGCAATAAAACCTGTGAAATCTTTATTGTTATCTGGCAACAAACTTTTAAAACGTAATCTACATGCCTCTTCGTTCAAGTGGAAACGACGTAATAACAACGTCTTAATGGCCTCATAATCTGTTGATAATGTTGGATCTATATTTTGTGCTGCACTTGCAGGTTCGCCATCCAGAAATTCCTTAAGTTTAAGTGCCCATGCAGTTTTGTCAAGGCCATTGACCTTACATATATCCTCAAAGCGCGCCAGCCACGATGATAGGTCATCCACGTGTAACTTGAATGGTGGTAGTTTAAAGTAATAATTGCCCTTAAGTCGGGTGGATGAAGATCCAGATTGAGCATTATCATTTTGGCTTGATGCAGCACTCTGCGAATTAAGTTTTGCTGTTTCTAATTTAAGCCGTTGCAATTCCATTTCTTGCTGCAGTATGATTTCTTGTCGTTTCAATTTATTCTCTTCTTCAATCCGTAGGATTTCATCTCTTGCCACCTTTCTTTCTTCTTCTTCTTGTCTTAATTCTGCTTTCTTTTCAGCCTCCTTTCTTTCAAGTTCTTCCATCTCTGCCTTAGCAATAGTTTTCCTTTCAGCCTCCTTTCTTTCAAGTTCTTCCATCTCTGCCTTATATCTTGACAGTTGTTGTTCAGCAAATTCAAGGAGTGCCTCTCCCTTTTTATTACAATCTTTTCCAATTTTAATGAAATGGTCCAAGGTAAGCATTCTTGGAGTTTAATTATTTAAGTATTCAATTACTTATGTCTTGTAATCGAAAATATAATCTATGTCGATAATTATAATTACTCAACGAATGAATAATTATTATACGAAATTGTAATATTACTGTATTGTTATGTATGAGTTCCACAAACTATAATATTTTATAAAAATATTATATATATACTCACTGATATCTATCATAAATAGTTATGATAGTTAATTATATAAGCTGCTGAAATTATATCAAGCGCTTAATATTAATATTTAATAATTATTTGTATTATCCCCACATAATTAGTCTTAATTGTCACTAAGTTCACAATATAGTACTGAGAAAGAGTACTAATTTATATTAGATATGTATTATTATGTTATAAAGTTTTAATAATTAATCATTATAATTTATGCCTTAATCATGAGGCATAAAGTGCATTGCCCATTTCTAGGACCACTACTGCAAATTGGTGCAAAGTCCCCAATTCCTCATTAAAACTCATAAAAATTTAATTATATTAATCTACAATATTATTAATGAAGAAATTATGGCATTAATATTAATTTATAGAAGGATGAAATGAATACAAACAATACAAATGGGTTAACCAAGGATTACAGAACAATATTACCACAAGACAAAGACATTTTCACAATAAAACTGCATTAATAAATAAGGTGACTAAACCGGAAGTGAGATCTTAAAGAATGAACTGAATAGATAATTAACCTGTGTACACAAAAATTAGTGACGTATACATGGACTCATTGACGAATGTACAAAAAAAAAAATTAAACTGAATGATAGTAAGGTCAGAAAAAACACGATAGGTTACAAACATTGTTACAGAACTAAATAAAATTTAAACTGAATACAATAAAATACAACGATTATTTCACAGAACTAGACATCTAACATATAGGTACTGGGGGTGTCAAGTGCTTGGGTGCTACCCGTTGGCACTGGGCGCAGGATTTCACATACCTGACAATGTCAGAGTTCATTCCTGGCCACCAATAGTGGTTTTTTATTCGCTGAATAGGGGCGTTTTGTCCCATATGTCCGCTAAAGGGAAGAGAGTGCCCCATTTCTAAGATCTGGCTTCTGTACTGCGTCGGTACTAGGAGCTGGTTATTCCCCGTGTCCGGGTTGCCCGTTCTACGATACAATACGCCATCCTTAGAAAAGATGTCTCCGTTGTGTCTGGGGTCCTTAGCCATGGGCAGTTTTTTAAAGCAGGGCGCCAGAGTAGGGTCCTTTTGTTGCGCCTCCTTCAGTTCATTCGGTAACAAATTTGGCGCAGGTTTCCTTTCCTTCTTGGCTTGCCCTCTTGTGGTTACCGCTGCCACAATCGGCTCCTTAGGTCTCCCAATGAACACATATCTACATCCCAAGATAACTGGGTAGATAGGATCATCCATAATGGCCGCTTTAATAACCCCTCTGACAAAATCAGAGTGTATTTCTACCAATGCGATAGGAAGCGTCCTGGGTGCACCACTCTTGAAAACTCCACTAAGTTTGACGGTTACCTCTGTCTCTTGACCGGGTTTGACTAGGTGCCTTGCGACAATACAATCAAAACTTAATCCAGTGTCAAAAAGACAAGTAGTAGAGGTACCGTTCAAAATTACAGTTCCTCGAGTTGAGGGTCGGTCCCCCTCAGGTTGAGAATCACTGACATTGACTCTACCTTTCGAGGCTGTATGCAAACATCAAATGCGGTTTGCACCGGTTTGTTTGCCCTGATCAGACGTTCCTGGTGTAGGGGTCTTCCCTTTTCCTTGACCTTGGTTGCCGCGCTGCCACGTAGGCTTGTTGGGTTGATCAGAATTGTTGTTGGGGGGGTATCGGGTTTTGTAGAATTTCGATTTTTCCTGGGGGGGGGGGGGGGTTCTGGGTATTGTTATCTCGTTGGTTATAATGTTGAGAGGAATTGGACGAATAGGATGACTGCTCTAGATTCTGTTTACGAGATGGCTCATCTGTGGGTTTACGTTTAGTGCTGGGAAGTTCGGCCATTGCATTGCTATAGCGTTCGGCTTTATTGAGTATGTCTTCAAGCCTGACTGCCCCCTGTTCAGCCAAAAATCTACGAGTTTCATTCGACAAAGTGGATTTTATCTGCTCCACAAGAACAAGTTCGAGGAGTCCCTCATATGAAAGAGGTAGGTCAGATAATTCAATGCACTTTGTCAGATAACCCGTGAGACGTGAAGAGAACTGGGGAAATGTTTCCGTGCTCTCTTTTCGGCTGTTTCTGAACAACTGCAGAAACTTTCGGGCAGTCATCTCAAACTGCTGTAGTAAGGCCTTCTTCAACAGGTCATAATCATGTTGATTCGGTCCCAGCTTTGTGCATTTCCTTTCAGTGACATTGAGAGTTTAAGCGCCCAGCGGGTACTCTCTAATCCATAAAGATTCGCGAGTCTCTCGAATTTTTCTAGGTAGCTGTCAATTTTTTCGTTAGGGCTAGGAAAAGATTCTAAAGAAAACGACATAGCAGTTAATTGGGCAGATTGAGTACTGGAGAGGTCCATTGATTGAGACTGGGGCGAAGACGGCTCTCCGTTAGTCGAAGTAGAGGCGCCCCGACTCTCTAAAGCCTTAAGCGCCAGTTGATGCTGTCTTTCCTTGTCTCTCTCTCTCTCTCTGCGAGTTTCCATCTCTGCTTCAATTTTCTTCTGTTCCAAAAGACGTTCTTCCGCTTCTTTCTTATCTGCCCTCTCCTGGGCTTCTCTCCTCTCTGTTCTTTCTTTCTCTTCCTTCCTCTCAGCTTCTGCTCTCTGTTGCTCCGCCTTCCTCTCATGGTTAATAAACGCGTTTGCAGCTTCTGCATCTAATCCTGCCTCTTTCGATTCCAGCCTCAAGATGGACCTCATCTTTATCCTCTCTGCCATTGTTAAAGAATAAGATGAAGTATGCCTAGAGAACTAGTAAGAAGCAACGCGAAAGGGAGGAACTCTGAACCGCTACGAGAAAAAAACACAAGTATAAATTTACCTGTGTTACCTCCTACCTGTACTGTGCAAACTTATCGCTGCTATTATCTGGCAATTAAGGCTCTAAACGCAAGCGACTATGCCACTAAATGGTAAGTTACACTGGAAAAGAATCTACTTTTACTAACAGTCGAGAAAAATTTATATTAAAACAATTTAAAAGGAAAAAAATAATTTTTCCCTAAATTTTAAATCTCTGACAACAAACTCCGTCCCTAAAGTCAATTATTGAGATGAGACGTTGTTAACTTAATTTTTTAAAATCAGAACAATCCGTCTTTAGCTAAGCTCAACTCTTTTTAACTTCAAAAACCTTAGTGACTGTAAAACAATCACGAAATCCCAGCAACTCTTATAAAGAAAGAAATATAATTATCTCCGCCAGAGGATAATAAAAATAGCCAATATTTTTGTTTATCTGTACTTTCTACTGCTGTGGAGAGAAGACAACACAAATACTTAAAGAACGTTTGTCTAGGGGTGTAATTATTTATTTATTTCCCTAATTCACAAAGACAGATCATTCACACTCTACCTAGTTAGACCCAGACTAAATCAGACTCAAAATATCTTTAACCCGGCTATGCGATTGCCTCAAATGTAGCTCAAGATCCCAGAACCAGCCCACAAATATGTGTGCATCAAATGTATCTCAAAATGATCCCGGCGAGCCAGCCAAATATTGTCGTAAATTTATTTTGAGAGAAAAGAGTCTTAGAAATAGTGGTCCGGTTTAGAGTGAAATGATGTTGGAAAACTCAGTGATAGAAAATGTAGAGATTAAATAGTTGCTTCACAGCGTGCTGGAGGAGAGTAAAGACAGACTTATTTACGACAAATCGTTTCTCTCAATCTTCTCTTCCGCTCTCCTGGTCAAACAATTATTTGCCAGTTTTCCAGACACACCTCTGCGCGCACACCGATTTGGTGTTTTCAAACACACAGACGACGTAGATACAAACTATATTAAACGAATAGGGGAAAAGTTGGGCTTTGGGTATCTCCAACACAGTACTCAATGAGTTTATGTGGTTTTATTCACCTTAAACATCAATCACTAACAAATATCAGGTATTACATAAATTATCATAAGTACACAAATGCAAATAACGAGTTTGGGAGGGGTGAAGAAGATTGGTATCGACTAAGCCCTTCCCGCTTATTAGACAAAGATAAACCCAGTCCAGAGATAGATAATATCAGGAACACGGGTACGTTAACCTAACAGTGAAGTTAATTGCTCTGAAAGAGGTGTTACAAAGTTAGGTATAGGTGATAGAAAAAAACCTGTTCTTCCCAGCTGTTCTTCCTTTTACTAAGCAAATGGAAAGGAGGGGGGTTTAAAACAGAGTTAACCAATTATCACCTCCCCCTTAAAGGAACAGTGCAGGGAGTACAGAAAAATTATATTACCAGGCACGAAAGTTAACAAAAGGGTTACAAGAGAAAAAAAAAATTAAATTTCCTGTCATTCATGCACACGCGTGAGGATCCACACTCATATACTCACACACTTACCGAATGCAGCCTCAGACGATCCATAAAAGTATATAAAACAGCAAGTATTCTCTTCGATGTCCCGCCCGAGATGTTTGCGAGATTTTGCTGGTAACAAATATTCTCACTTATCGCAAGACTTGAAGACTAAGAGTTCTTGTGTTTTTTATTATATAAAAAAAGGAGTCTATGGGATGGCACTGACACAGTTCGGCACAGGGGTGAAAATGAAGTGGTCTCTTTTAATCTTCCGCTATGGTACAATTCCTTCAATGCGTGATGATAGTAACTGACCGGAAAGTTTTATTAAATCCAACTGAGGAAAAACTAGGCTCAGTCACAGTCAGGAAAATATGTACTCTCTCACAGTAAACAGTAAATATAATATCGCTACTGGCGATGATTACCTTCCAGTTTATCTTACAGGTTTGTAATGGTAATTTGATGATTGTTCTTTACAATGTTCTTGGGTGGGCTTTATTTCATTTAATTCTGACAGCTAGGTCGCAAAGGACCGCCACAAGATTATATTTAAAAGAAGTTTCTTCAATATGACTGGAAGTTTATAGGATGATTTCTGTATTTCTTTCTTTATCTAGCTGGGACCGCAGGTTACGATCACTCGCTTTGCACAGAATAGAAATCACTGCAAATATATATATAAAATCCAGGGGAAAATCTATAACAAGATTTCAATAAAGCTAGTGCTTCTGTAAAGGTCTGGCCAGCGAGTGATAAAGTGTCTATTCTTCATGGTCTATTTATCTAAAATGGAATGTAAGTTGAGTGGAACATGAAGAACTTGACAGTTTTTTTCATCTCAGGAACTTTTGGGGATCTGACCGCCAAATCAAGGGGAGAAGCCGCCCCCTGGTCTTCGTATCTCCGCTCGCTGCTGCCCGTTTCGGCTTTCCCCGTTCGCTTTCTGCGCGATCGGTTCTGCGTTTGACACCGAGACGCGAAAATAGCGCCAAGCAACTGCGTCTCGTATCAGGGACCACTACTGTCTTTGATAGCGCCGATAGTCTCCCCTGAAATCCCTCAGTCTGTCTCTTTGATCGTGGTCGCATTATCTGTTTGATTCTGGCAACGCCCCCCACTGGCCAAGTTAATGAAAATAACTGCCTATGATTGTTCAAGAGATGTTAGTGGGCGTGATTTAATCTCTCCTTAAATCAATGCGATGACCAGAATAAACGATAGGTAAACTCTCCGCATATCAACCAGCAAACGTGTTTGCCCTCTGTGTGGAACAGTTGCATAGCTAATGAATCCACGTGAAAAGAAGTCCCGTTTTTACAAGAAGTTACAACAAAGTTCAGGGTCAGCCGAGTTCGTCCATCACAACTGTCTATACTGTAACCTATTGCTAACCTTTAACCTTTGGGGTTATTAACTTGTGGGGTTCTTTTCTTCTCAATGAGGGGAGGGCATAGGTATTCTGTTATTTTTCTATGCATGTAATTCTGATGTATTTGATCTTTCTCTTTTAGATATTCGATGTTGTAAAGTTTAGTGGTAATAAACAACAAAAGAACTAAATTTGTGTGTGTTGGTCAGATCCATACCCAAACTTACCATAGTTTTTCACGTTTGTGTGTCTTGTTGTCACATAGCTGTGTGTGTGTGTGAGTGTTTAGGTAACTTATATTTCTCAATATAAGGGGGTGCAAGATTGTCTTATACTAAAATTAAAGTCGTATAGATAGGCTGGACTAGAAAAACTATTAAGTCCAGAGACAGATCTTCTCCTTAACTATTCACTCGTGAAACTCTATTTCTTACACCTTTACTTCTCACGTACTATCGCAATCTCCTATACTCAGGCGGAACCTTACATAACTTTAAAACCTATCTAAGCACGACAGACAAGAACAAGACAAGTGCCAGTGGAACAAGAGATGAGAAGAAGACGCTGGCGATGGATAGGACACACACTGAGGAAACCTGTTGATAGCATTACAAGGCAGTCCTTGTTCTGGAACCCCCAGGGCAAGAGAGGCAGAGGTAGACCAAGAAGGACATGGAGAAGACAGCTGGAAACAGAAGTGAAAATGATGAGGAGAACGTGGAAGGAACTTGAGATGATGGCACGTGACAGGAGGACTTGGCATGTGTTTGTTGAAAGCCTATGCTCCTTTGGGAGTGGGGGGGTTATGATGATGATGATGAAGCTAACAACTTACTGTAAGGTAAATTGTCATCACAAAGAGCATTCAATGGAAAATGATAATATATATTCGAATATATCACAACACTGACAACAAAATGGTACTAAATACCCTAATGATAACCGACTATTATGTTGACAGAAGTAGACCAAGATGGAGGATGAGGGAAGGCAAATGAAGATGACCTGATGCTAAGTCCGCTCTGCTCCTATTTCGCTAAAAGGCGTATGACAATGTTGCCGACATGGCAGGGTGTTGTAAATATAGATTGTACCAACTATACCATAATCATACCACGTGCTGCACCCTTCTTAAATCTTACTAGCTATAGCGATCCTGAACTCTGCACGATGGCAGAAGATTTTGTCTCAACTGTGCAATTACTTATAACAAATTTTCCTGCCTCAACACGCCGATGGGCAGCTCTTAAAATACATCTGGGCAGTAAGTGTAACGAAATCTCTCTCCGATACGCGATTGGAAAAAAACAAGCAAATTTATAAAATCATATTCAACAATTGTAGACGGCTTAGACAGCATAACTCAAGGCCAATCACAAAAAGGAAAAAAAACTAAACCAGATTTCAACAAATACTGCAAATAAGATGCAGGAGATAAAGTTTGCATTGACATCGATTTTAGGAATGAAATTTTACATTCACCGCACAAGTAAAGCTCTCTAAGAAGAAGAATTAATTAACAACACGTGCAGATCTCCACCAATCAATAGCAGATCAATTACACGCAACGAGGAATGACATCTACAGATTAGAAGACATCAAACTGTATTTTGTCTGATACTGGTTTTAAAGAAGCCAGATACTGACGTTAAAGAAATCAGATCCCGGAAGTGACGCAAAAAATACAAACAAACAAGACACGGATGGAAAAGAGCCAGAAACAGATTTAAACCAAAGAGTTAAGTTTCACGTATCTACTTTCAATGTCGTAAATTATACAATATCTATTTTCAATGTTGTAAATTATACAATATCTACTTTCAATGTTGTAAATTATACAATATCTACTTTCAATGTTGTAAATTATACAATATCTACTTTCAATGTTGTAAATTATACAATATCTACTTTCATTGTTGTAAATTATACAATATCTACTTTCAATGTTGTAAATTATACAATATCTACTTTCAATGTTGTAAATTATACAATATCTACTTTCAAAGTTGTAAATTATACAATATCTACTATCAATGTGGTAAATTATACAATATCTACTTTCAATGTTGTAAATTATACAATATCTACTTTCAATGTTGTAAATTATACAATATCTACTTTCAATGTTGTAAATTATACAATATCTACTTTCAATGTTGTAAATTATACAATATCTACTTTCAATGTTATAAATTATACAATATCTACTTTCAATGTTGTAAATTATACAATATCTACTTTCAATGTCGTAAATTATACAATATCTACTTTCAATGTCGTAAATTATACAATATCAACTTTCAATGTTTTAAATTATACAATATCTACTTTCAACGTTGTAAATTATACAATATCTACTTTCAATGTTGTAAATTATACAATCAAAGCACGTATGATAAAAAAAGCTGAAGTTTACAATGATGTGTTGAATAAATTGTTCCTGCCTAACTGATATGAACATGTATGATGAACAGAAGTCACAAATTGTTCCTGCCTAACTGATATGAACATATATGATGAACAGAAGTCACAAATTGTTCCTGCCTAACTGATATGAACATATATGATGAACAGACGTCACAAATTGTTCCTGCCTAACTGATATGAACATATATGATGAACAGAAATCACAAATTGTTCCTGCCTAACTGATATGATGAACAGACGTCACAAATTGTTCCTGCCTAACTGATATGAACATATATGATGAACAGACGTCACAAATTGTTCCTGCCTAACTGATATGAACATATATGATGAACAGACGTCACAAATTGTTCCTGCCTAACTGATATGAACATATATGATGAACAGACGTCACAAATTGTTCCTGCCTAACTGATAATCACAAATTGTTCCTGCCTAACTGATATGAACATATATGATGAACACTGACGTCACACAAATTGTTCCTGCCTAACTGATATGAACATATGCCTGATGAACATGAAAATCACAAATTGTTCCTGCCTAACTGATATGAACATATATGATGATTGTTCCTGAACAGAAAGTCACAAATTGTTCCTGCCTAACTGATATGAACATATATGATGAACAGACGTCACAAATTGTTCCTGCCTGATGAACATGAACAGAAGTCACAAATTGTTCCTGCCTAACTGATATGAACATATATGATGAACAGACGTCACAAATTGTTCCTGCCTAACTGATATGAACATATATGATGAACAGAAGTCACAAATTGTTCCTGCCTAACTGATATGAACATATATGATGAACAGACGTCACAAATTGTTCCTGCCTAACTGATATGAACATATATGATGAACAGACGTCACAAATTGTAGTTGAGTCATAACTTATTGACCTGAACAAGAATGTTTTGACAACTGCGGCAATGTTATGGTTTATATGCGTGAATTTCATGGTTTATATGCGTGAATGTTATGGTTTATATGCGTGAATGTCGTGGTTTATATGCGTGAATTTCATGGTTTATATGCGTGAATGTTATGGTTTATATGCGTGAATGTCATGGTTTATATGCGTGAATTTCATGGTTTATATGCGTGAATGTTATGGTTTATATGCGTGAATGTTATGGTTTACATGCGTGAATGTCGTGGTTTATATGCGTGAATGTCGTGGTTTATATGCGTGAATGTCATGGTTTATATGCGTGAATGTCATGGTTTATATGCGTGAATGTCATGGTTTATATGCGCGAATGTCATGGTTTATATAGTGAATGTCATGGTTTATATACGTGAATGTCATTGTTTATATGCGTGAATGTCATGGTTTATATGCGTGAATGTCATGGTTTATGTGCGTGCCAAGTCAAATCATTCAGGAATAAAGAAATAATAATAATAAATTCTTTAAGCACCAAACACGGCGCATAAGGCAGAAATCAGTGCTCTCCAGGTTGTTCGTTGTGACGCCACTCCTCTTAGCTCTTGCACATTATTTAATCCCAACGTTCTTCCTTCTCTTATTATTGTTCTTCTGAGTGTTTCTTTTGGTCTTCCTTTTTTCCTCTTACCCTCAGGAACCCAAGTGAGCGCCTGTAGTGGTATTCTGTTGTTTTGCATTCGTAGGACATGACCGATATATGACCATCGTCTTTTCCTTATATAGTTGGAGACATATTTCTGCCTAGAGTCTTCTCTTATTTGTCGATTAGTCTTGAATTCTTTACAACTGATGTTCATGAGTTTTCTAAGACATTTGTTCTCGAATGTATTCAGCTTGTTCTCCAATGATTTTGTTATTTTCCAACTTTCACAACCGTATGTTAACACTGAGATAACATTTGAATTAAACAGACGAAGCTTGGTATGTATATTCAATGATCGTAATTTCCAAATGTTAGATAATCTATTGAAGGCGCTAGCTGCCAAAGCAATTCTAGTATGAATTTCTCTTGTTGTGTCACCATCCTGAGTCATTTTACTGCCTAAATAATTGAAACTTTCAACTTTCTGTAGTTTTTCCCCGTTCAAGATGATATTAAAGGTCTCGTTAGAAAAGTTCATAGCTTTAGTTTTAGAGGCATTTATTTGGAGACCTATTTTAACCGAAAGATGACACAAATTATTTACTGCTTCTTGGGATTGTCTGGGTGTTGAACTTAAGAATGCTAAATCATCTGCGAAATCCAGGTCCCCCAGGAATTTTCCATTTGTCCATTTTATACCTAATTGTTCATTGTGGGTATAGTTTCTCATAACCCAATCAATAGCTATTCCAAAAAGTAGTGGTGACATAATACAGCCTTGTTTCACCCCTGTTTCTACTGTAAACCATTCTGTATTCCCTTTATTTGTTCTAACACAACATCTTGCATTGTCATATAGCGTTTTGATTATATTCACATATTTTGTTGGAAAACCATAGATTGTAAGTATCTTCCACAATGATGGGCGGTGTAGACTATCAAAGGCTTTTTGAAAATCGACGAAGGTGATAATAAGTGGCGATTGCATTTCCACTGATTCTTCTATAATTGTTCTTAGTGTTTAGAAATAGGTGACTAAATATTTGATCAGATCTAAAGATCTTCTATATTTGGACATTTGTCACTGGTTGCCTCCTTTTTGCTCTGCAGTGATGGTCCAATAATGGCCAACACCTAGAGTATCTAATGTGGGTCTTCAAAGGTGTCTACCTTCACACAAGATTACTCTTGGCAGAGATGCAGATAGAAGGATGATGATGCTTCTACCCTGAGGGAGTATTCACAAGATATTTCAGAAGTCAACAACAATGCTGAATGTGTCTTAGAAATGTTAACTTTTATGTGCCCGCCGCCTTTTGTGAAAAGGTATATTATAATTTGATTTAACTAGTACAAGCCCCCAATTAAATTAACAGTAAAATGTTTCTTATTGGCTCTATATAAATATAGATTAAAGATACTGAATCATGCGTATGTACATCTCTCTGTAATAACTGAATCAACTATGAATTTGTAAAACAAACATATAACAAATTTAATGAGCAATTACATTTGAACAAATGTAAATAAATAGGAGCTGGTGATTACTAAAATGTAGGTGTCTTCCTTGAAAAGATGTCGGCTTTAGAAGCTTAATGTTGAAAAGAAAAACAAAAGTTCTTCTGTATGTGGCGTACTAGATTTGTAACTTAGCTGCCAAACGCTGAAGTGTTGATGCCACTGTTTCCGTTAATTCGTCTCTGTAGCAAGGGCACGTCTCCAGATCAGTTCAAGAGGTAACCTCTTCTGGTCAAGGCAGGTATCTTCACAACCCGTGGAACGCAGGTTTTCAGTGTCAACCACAAGCTTTGAGCCACAGAATAGTAGTACAACTGGTATCGTAGAGTAGTACCTCAAATAGTCTCTTTGATTCGTACCACAAACCCAATAGTTGGGACATCTAGACTTCTTGCTCAGTAGAATAGTCTTGGCAACTTGATAAAGATGCCTCGAACGCGCGTCGGAGGTATTATTTCTAGTTAAAATCCCTCTGTGACTTTGTGAGTAGGTCCTGTAGAAGTCCGGTTTCCGTATTAACAGGTAGAGTGTCCTTGCTGTAGTGTTCAGAAAGAGTTCCGATACGTGTTTTGTCCGGTCCTATCAGGTAAGAATCCTAACTCTATTCTTTTCCTGGCTTCAGTCCGAGCTGTCTACTTTTGACGATTCTGGAATGCAGTGTGTTTTAGCCTCCGAATTTGCTAGGTTATATTGCAGTTTTCCTGCCCACGCTTCCACCTGGTGTTTCCGACAAAACTTCCAACCAGAATAAATGTTTATTTCTGACTTTCATATGATCCAATTAACGAGCAGAATCTAGTGGGTCGTGGTGTCAGTTATTTACTTTCCCCCGCGTGTTTTAAAATATCATTTAAAAATTTAAACACATGACCTCATCTCCCATATATACCCCGACTAATTCCGTCACTCTTCTGTAATCTTTCAATTACGATTTGTAACCTCGCCTGCAGATAGTGTCCTCTCTAACGTCTCTACCTAGACGGGTTTCTCTGTAATAATTACACAGACAGTGTCTGGACGGAAGTGATTTAAGCAATTATCACCCGTACTTTCCTGGTCTCCAGGAGGATTGTGACGTATAATGGAAATATAGCGTACAATATCTGACAGTCTTTCGTGACCTCGTTGGCGTTCTATGATTCGTTAGCAAAGCCATGCATTGAGAGCCTGCGTTTAATCATTTTTAATCCACGCCTCTTTTCCTTGAGACGTAAACAAACGAAGTTATTTACCAACTTCCGCGACCTGCCAGTCATAACAAGGAGCGAACCACGTTTGTTTACCTGAGTTTCTCACGCGAGCTGATCTGTCAATCATCGGATATCAGACAGACAGCGCGTGAATAACACCGGACCTTTTGAAGTGAGGCGATCGGGCAGAAATATTTTACCGAGGACCCTTTGATGTTCATACACTCAGGGGGAGTTAACGCTTTGATCTCCAGAAGTGGGTTAAATCTTGGGAGAAATCCGTTACACTGTTCCAAGTCTCTGTTGTCGAGTAGCAACGCCGACAGAGCGACCGTGGAAACCTTTTATCTTGGGAACGTAGGGTTCTGATTTCTCTGCTATGCAAAAGAGTGTAAAAATTAACATCCTCTAGAGATCATAATAACATGATGATATATAAACTGGGGCTTCCAAAACCAGATATCAGTTGTCGCTCAGAATTTTTCGGAAAGTCTAAACACGTAGTTTAGAACCATTGTGGAAGATGTGTTAATAGCATTTCGTGGGTATTTGATTCGGATTTTCTGGTAATAGAAATTTGTGCTTAAGCGTTACAGTGTTAAAGTTTTTACCATTATAATTCACTGTGATTTTCTAGCAATAAGACCAGTGAAATAATAAAGCGTAGATATTTTTTACCAGTTGTTCAGTTTAATGTTAATTTTACCACCGGCTTCCTCACACAAGAAGAGACGTTTAGTTGACTAATTAATATGCTAGGCGCGACGGCTAGGGACAAAAGAATTCACGTTAATTTCATTTTGTGTAGTTATTATGTGACTATTATTTAATATCATACGACATAACAAACAGACGCCGACAATCTAATATCTATTAACGACAGGCGATATTTGTTAAGTGCGCGTGTGGATAATTGAATAATAATTGACATTGTGAGCTGATCGTTAACTCACGCGCAGAGGGGCGAAAAGGGTGCATACCTTCGTCCGACCTGAAAGTGCAGAGCGGGCGAAAAGCTGACCGTATAGTTGTAAATAAAGTCACCGTGTGCCTTTTAACTTTAATCAGGACTGACGGAGTGCGAAAGAGATCGTCTTGTCCCCGTCCGTGTATATATAGAATTGTAGCATTGTTTTTCATAAATGTCCCGTTTATTTCTAGCAGACCTGATCAAGGGCGGCCAGCGGTCTATTTCGGTCCTTTTCCTTCATTTACTGATTGGATTAATGTTGTCTTTCTTCTTGGCTTACGCGTCCCCAAGTTCATTTGTGAACAGGATTAGCCAAAGTGACAATTGACATTTTAAATGGTAAATTTAACTGGACTTGTATATCCCAGAAATAATTTGTTAAATTTTATCAGCCCACTGGGTTGTGAAAATAATAACACTTCTGACTTTTGACAGTCGTATTAGTGGATTTATCCAGAAATGTTACGCTGTTTCAAAATCGACACTCACCACAGAGCCAGCCGATAGGAACATCATCATAAGTAACTACTTTTAGCAACCAGATGTTTCCAAATACTGGAAGTATTTTCTAATGTTTCTGTGAACACAAGATCGCGGTTTCTACACTAACCATTCGAGGTGACATTTGTACATCCAGGAATAAACCACCAAATTTGGCGTCCCTCTCATAAAATCTTATTTGTTATAGAGGATGGACTGGGTCCAACTTGGATAGTACGCCTGACGTTCTGTATATTCAGGAACCATTTTAATTCCAAAGGGATATAGGTAAGAATAGGGTAAGCGCGGTTGAGTGGCCACTGTATAACAGAGAGAGAGAGTATGACAGAGAGAGTGAATATTTTCTTCATTACAGGAAAATTGTATCATCTTTGATTCTGCTTAAACTTGTTTATTTTATTGGGTAGTATATATATTGTAAGAAGTTTCTTCTTTACTGTCTATTCTGTAACATAGTGCTAACCTTTGACCTTTGGGGTTATTAACTTGTTGGGTTCTTTTTTTTTCTCAATAAGGGGAGGGCATATGTATTATTATTTTCCTTTGTATGTAATTCTGATTTTAATTGATCTTTCTTTAGATATTCGATGTTGTCAAGTTTAATGATAGTAAACAACAAAGAAAACTTAACTTTGTGTGTTGGTCAGACCCAAACCCAATTAACCATAGTTTTCACTTCTGTGTTTCTTGTTGTCACATAGTTGTGTATGTGTGTGTGTGCAATTAATCCGGATGGTCAATTAGCCGTGAAATAAAACTGTTGCAGTATGAACAGAGGTTAGCAAATCTAAGGCGTGGCGATGGGGCAGGCTTATGTGTGTAAAATAAAGAAATAAATGGATTGTTGCACAGAGAGAGAGAAAATGAGAAAAGGCGAACGACCAATTATGTGACAGACATGCGCCTTAATATAACCGATTAGGTTGAATGGAACGCACCTCGCCAAAACGAGGCAAAATTTTATTTTATTTTATTTTTAAGTGACTTTTTCTCCGCTAAACAATAAGGAAAATCCCTCAGAGAATAACAACGTCAGAACATACTTAATTACGTCACATGGTCTACTTTGTACTGAAGTGAGCATGCTTTGTCCAATAACTGTTGCTGACCTAATCGTGGATTTCGCAATAAAAAAAGCGAGCAAGAAGCTATTTAAAATCAAACATTTACTATAATTATTTCAGTTTAGAAAGAGCTAAAGAGGGCGTGGATTGTATTGTAGCCAAAAACCAAAAGGATAGTATCAAGGGAAGGAACTTTGTCTCGGAACGCATTATGGTTGTAAAACTAAAAGAAGGTGAAACCATAGTCAACCTCGTCATCGTGTATGGGCCAAATGAAGATGAGCGAGCACAGGTCAAGGAGGAATTCTTCGAGCTGCTTCAAAGGACAGTGGACCACTGCCTAGATGAAATTATACTGATCGGAGATTTCAATGCCAGAGTTGGAAATGACCATGCTAGATGGGGTGGAGTTATCAGAAGGTATAGAGAACACTCTTAATGACAATAGAAAGCGACTCCTTAGATTGTGCATTGAGCAAAATCTGATCATTACAAACACAAAGTTCCCCCATAAGCGGATACATGAATTACTAGATGTGAACCAACAAAGAATGAGAAATCAGTGATCGACTATGCCATAGTTAGGAAGAGCGCATTCAAGTATGTTCGGGATGCTAGAGTCTGGAGAGGGCCACAGATTGGAAGTGATCACTACCTGCTGAAAATTAAAAGAACAACTGAAAGAGTTGCTCGACCTAGGAATTGCCCAACATCACGCAAGAAGCTAAGCAAACTAACAGGGGAAACGAGCATTAAGACCTACAAGCTGAGAGAGCCAGTAATTAAGACCAGATATCAGGGGCTTATTGCAACAGCGGTGAGAAACACAGAAGAACTACCTGATGACTTGGAAACCCTCTGGCTTAAATTCAAGGACATCATGAAGACAGTGCAGCAGAAGTATCTGATGAAGTTTGACTTGGAAAGAAGAGAAAGAGGACACCTTAGTGGACAGAGGAAGTTAAAGAGAAAATAAGAGAGAAGAAAAAGGCATGAAAACATTACTTAGGAACTAAAACCACAGCAGGAAAAATATAGAGAATATGTGATACTCAAAACAGAAGCAAAGAACAAGGTGCTAGCAGCAAAACAGAAGTCCTGGGAAGAATTTGGAGAAAATCTAGAAAAAGATGCTCAAGTAAACCAGAAGCTGTTTTACAAGACCATAAATAACACGAGGAAGCAAAAATAGTGCCCTCTTAAATTTATAAAGGACAAGGCAAATTGCTTACTGCCCTGAAGGAAGTAATGGAAAGATGGAAAGAATATTTCTCAGAACTCATTGATGGTGAGCAAGGTCAAGCATCAGAAATGATAACCACTAGCACAGAAGAGGAAACCAATGGTGATGAAGATGGCATCTAGATGGAAGACCTGAATGCAGCACTGGAGTAAATCAAGATGGGCAAAGCAGCAATGCATGATGGCATAACACCAGAAATGGTTACGTACATGGGAGCAGCAGGCGACCTATAACGCCTGAAGTTTCTTCACGCAGTTTGGTGCAAAAGACCATACAAAAAGATTGGGAAATTGCTATCATATCACCGATTTTCAAACAGGGTGACAACCGAAAATGTGGAAATCATAGAGGCATATCCCCTCTCAGTGTCCCTGGTAAAATCTACTCTAGAATCTTGGAGCAGAGACTCAGACGCATTAGTTGAGCCACAAATGGATGAGGTCCAACGTGGCTTCCGAGCAAACCGAAGTACTCAAGACCTGATCTTCACACTCAGACATCTGTGTGAAAAGGCCCTTGAGTATAAGAGTGAGATCCATCTTTGTTTCATAGATCTGGAAAAGGCGTTTGACAGGGTCCCCTGGAACAAACTTTGGGACTGTTTGGAAAGGAAGAATATTCCAGCACCTCTGATTCATGCTATACAGAGCTTCTACAAGTCTTGTAGAAATTATGTGAGGATGGTAAACCATAAGTCAGAAGAGTTCAGGACCACCACTGGTGTAAGACAAGGTGATATCTTGTCACCTTATCTTTTCATACTCCATATGGACGATGTCATCACGGCATGTGGGGAGAGGACAAGAAAGTATTAGGTGGGGTACTGGAAGATGAGACAGGTCTGTATTTCAGAGCTGGCATTTGCTGATGATGTTGCCCTGATTGCTAAATCGGAGGCACATCTTCAATCCAACCTGCAAGTATGGAAGGAAGAGCTGGAGAAGAGAGGTATGGTCATCAGCAGCTTTAAATAAAAAACCATGGTGATATCACGAGAGGAAAGAATGCAACAAATTAAGCTGGCAGAACTGGTCCTGCAGCAGGTCAACCACTTTAAATACCTCGGAGCTGTCATAGACCGGAAGGGAGGCATCAAAGAAGAGTTGGCTACCCGAAGAGGAGCAGCTGGGAGACTTTTTCAGGCCATAAATTAAGGATTCCTCAGCAAAAGAGAAGTTGGCAAGAAGACGCAGATGGCTGTATTCCGTTCCGCCTATGTCCCAGTCTTTACGTATGGATGGGAGTAATGGGCAATGACTACAACCCACAAAAGCCAGATCCAAACCTTAGAAATGAAGTATATGAGGAAGGTGGTTGAAGTAACAAGAAGAGACAAGGTCCGCAACCAGACCATACGTCAAGGCCTAAAAACCCAACCCCTGCAGACCCAAGTAGAACAGTCCTAATTGAGATGGTTTGGCCATGTCTGCAGAATTGGAGAACATCAGCTACCACGACAAGCATGGGAAACTAAGAGCCAAAGATCCAGACCTCCAGGACGACCCAGAGTCCGCTGGGAGGACAGAATTATTCAATCTTTGCAAGACTGAGGTTTGGTTTGGCTTGGTTTTTTAACCCCGCACTTTAAAACTGGTGTATTTTCTGTGCAAGGGATACCCGGTTCAACCCCATGTGGGTCATAATTTGGGTATATAGTGTTCATCATTGCATATAGTGTGTTACTTTGTTGTTTTTCTTATGTGTTGGCTCTTCCAGGCTGTAAGTTATCTGCCGCTTGTTGTGGTAATGTTTAAAGTCTATGGTGCCTGTAATGTTTCTTCTTTCATGATACCATATTGCTATCTTTCTCTCGCTATTGATATCTTTTTGTCTGCTGGGCTTTTGTTGGTTTTGGATTAGTGGTTTTTATTTTTATTTTATTTATTTATTTATTTTTTAAATATAATTCTTCAACTGGTATTGAATGGACATTTTGTTATCCTTGTCATTCTAATTTGTTCTAGTTGTTATACCTTGTATGTTGGTTCTTGTTCTGGTAATATAAAATTTTATTATGTTGTGTAGCTCCCTGGGTAGGTCAACTTTCAGTACATTTTCCAATGATGTCGAGTTTTGGGTTCTTAAGTATTCCATTAGTGATTTTCTGTGCTGTTCGTATTTTTTGTATGTTAACACATAATGTGCCATGGTATGGAACAAGGCCAGGAGGAAGACAGCCGATAGGATAGTATGGCGCTTTCTCTTCCTAACCTGGACACCTTACGGTAAGTAAGTAAGTACGACTAAGTAAGTAAGTAATTTCAATTTAGAAAACAATGGCTTTATATATTCTCTTAGTTTCACATTTTTAGGCACAAAAAAAGGGGGGGGGGGGAAGAAAGAGACCATAATATTTTCAGTGCTTAGGTCCCTGGACGGTCTTAATCTATACTGACTGATGTGAGTTAAAGAGTTCAGAAATGTTTGCACTTCTTGTGTTAGATTCTCAGTCATGCATGTGTCGTCTTTGAAATGGTTGTGCCTGAGTATTTGACACTTTGTTTTATTTTTATGTTGTTTCATTTATCATTAGTCTTGATTTAGGTGGGGTTCCTTGGCTTGCAGATAACTATGTGCCCGCGTCAGCGTGAGAAGTTATTAAAGAAGGAAGACATTTTGTCAATAAATCGACTGTTTTGTTCTCGTCTGCCCCTAGCAGTGACCCCTGTAATTGTTTGTTCGGCGATTTACTGTAATTCCAGTGTTCAGGAAACATCTCTTATTTTAGCCTGTAACTATCTGAATTTTCCTACAGTAGAGGATCGAAACAGTCACGAAACTTGATCATCTAAGAAAATATACTCCCTTGTACATCCCACTTTCCCCATCTCCCCCCTACCTTTGTCCGAAACGACATGTTTCGCAATTTCAGGCAGTGCGTTCTGTCAATATAGGTAACTTTGTTGGCATGTCTGACTTTACCCCCCGCCCCCCCCCCCTTTTTTTTCCCCAAATGACGTCACAAGTCTCCTCCTCCCCCCCCCCTTTCTATTTATTCTGTTTACTACTGAAAAGAAACAACATAATTGATTGTAGATTAGTTACTTAGTCATCATCATCATCATCATCATCATCATCATCATCATCATCATCATCATCATCATCATCATCATCATCTTTCAACTCTAAAGAACATATGACCAAGTCTTCCTGTCCTGTGCCATCAGCTCAAGGTCAAGACTTCCTGTCCTGTGCCATCAGCTCAAGATCTGTCTATATCTTCTTCCCCCCCCCCCCCCCCCATGTCTGTCACCAGTTCTCTTCCCTGATCTTCCCAGGCCACTCTTATCCTGGACATTACAGAACAAGGAGTGTCATATAAATCTATCAACAGGTTTGTGTAGTGTGTCCTACATCCATCACCAGCCAAATCTTCTCATGTCTGGTTCTTCTGGCACTTGTCTGGTTCTTCTAACACATGTCTGGTTCTTCTAACATATGTCTCGTTCTTCTGGCACTTGTCTGGTTCTTCTAACATATGTCTGGTTCTTCTGGCACTTGTCTGGTTCTTCTAACACTTGTCTGGTTCTTCTAACACTTGTCTGGTTCTTCTAACACTTGTCTGGTTCTTCTAACACATGTCTGGTTCTTCTAACACTTGTCTGGTTCTTCTAACACTTGTCTGGTTCTTCTAACACATGTCTGGTTCTTCTAACACTTGTCTGGTTCTTCTAACACTTGTCTGGTTCTTCTAACACTTGTCTGGTTCTTCTAACACTTGTCTGGTTCTTCTAACACTTGTCTGGTTCTTCTAACATATGTCTGGTTCTTCTAACACTTGTCTGGTTCTTCTAACACATGTCTGGTTCTTCTGGCACTTGTCTGGTTCTTCTAACACTTGTCTGGTTCTTCTAACACTTGTCTGGTTCTTCTGACACTTGTCTGGTTCTTCTAACATATGTCTGGTTCTTCTAACACTTGTCTGGTTCTTCTAACACTTGTCTGGTCCTTCTAACATATGTCTGGTTCTTCTAACACTTGTCTGGTTCTTCTAACACTTGTCTGGTTCTTCTAACACTTGTCTGGTTCTTCTAACAGTTGTCTGGTTCTTCTAACACTTGTCTGGTTCTTCTAACACTTGTCTGGTTCTTCTAACACTTCTCTGGTTCTTCTAACACTTGTCTGGTTCTTCTAACACTTGTCTGGTTCTTCTAACACTTGTCTGGTTCTTCTAACACTTGTCTGGTTCTTCTAACAGTTGTCTGGTTCTTCTAACACTTGTCTGGTTCTTCTAACACTTGTCTGGTTCGTTGTCATACAACTACAGTCTTTCTATTTAGTCAAGCAGCTATTTATGAGATCATCCATGGTTAGAGCACAGGTCTCTCGCGGCAAAGGTAGATTATTGGAAACACAGTGGTGTCAAGCTACGTTCTTTGAGCTGTAGATGGATACCTGACTTTACTCAAGAAAGGCAAAGGCAGCGAGAAGGGGAAGTATTTACTTGACCTCTCGAAGCTGGACCTAGTTTTGTTAAGTCTCTTACACTTCCCTCCCCTACGGCAGTTTCTGCTACGAGACTAGATTTTGTTTTACCCATTTTGAAAGTCTGACGCTTTTTGGTTGTTGTTTTTGTCTTTCTCCATGTTCACAGCCATACAATAAGACCACCTTGACATTTAAATTGATTCTGATTTGTGTGTGACTTCTTTTAATCTCGAAACATTTCTTTGATCTCAACAAACTGTTGTCACGATGATGGTAATGGTGGTAATCTATTACTGTTTTTAAATCTAATTTTAAACAATCTATTTGGTCTGCATTTAGTTTTCTAAGGTGTGTATTAAATTATTTAAAACAGAAATATTTAATTAAAAACAATTTAAACCAGTTAAAGGTTATAACAACTATCCGATGTTTCAACTGAGATTATAATATTAACTAATAAATATACCGTCATAATAATCACGGGGAAAGAACTAAAGCTAAGGTCTTAACCTTTCTGCATCTGCAGCACATTTAGAAGACTAGTGTCACGAAATGACCGTGCTCTTCATTTTTTCGTGTTCTACCTGTCTTTTTCTCTATATTGTGACTTCCGTTTATTTTTTCTTTACCAATATTTTCTCTCATATTAGAACGCATAACTCAGGTTTCTCGTTGTTATTTTCGCATGATTTATCCTGGGCAGAGATAACGTTAACAACCCCATCTGGAATCAGACAGACAAATCTGCATTACCTGTGTAAAACAAGCACAGGCGTGAACGTACTCGCTCACTTCTGGTATGGTTAATCGAAAGATAAACTGCGAAGGTACTTTCGGTGTGGCATAAATGTTATGCAACATTACCATTTATGACAAATTAAACTGAGTTTTTTTTAATGAATTACAGAAATGAGTCATCTAAAAAGCGGCAGGGTTAATACTTGACATGGGAGGATCTAGAAATTACCTGTGTCATGCAGAATTTCATGAGAAGTAGGGTATGACATTATATACTAAAGTCAAACATTTGATTCTGCTTGGTCTGGATAAAATAAATTAAACTAGACTACGTCTGATTGGCGACTTTCACCGCGAAGCAAGCGGGGAGAGCGTGGGCGAAAATTCCCTTATATTGTGGCACAAGTTTAGACTCCGGCACTGTGTTCCATTGAGTCAAGATGACACCTTCAGACAAGCCAGGACCGAAGTAAACTAGGATTTCAATAAAGAGAATTGGACTACGTATTGGCAATCTTCTGAAATTAACCAGCAAGAAAACTCAACTTTATAATACTGGAAACAACAAAGTCATTGGAACCTATATACAGGATAACAGTGGGATTAGAAATAATATGAAAACCTTAATTACCTGTAAGACGGCCTAAAACCCGTGGCCCGACGTTACTCGGAAGTCTTCCTGTGCCAAACTTCTGTAACTTAAAACCCAATATGGGGGTGAGTTGTACATCTTATCATTTTATATTTTGCAATTGACATGATTAACCTGCTGGTGGTTGTACAGATTCATACGAGGCTGGCAACGACGGGAGAAGGGGCAAAGGCGAGCGACGGTCGCCTTAAAACCAGCAGCTTCGGGCAGATAGGGCTCGTGATCCTTGGTTGGTAGCTTATCTAAGAGAAGGAACTCTGAATTCAAACCACCGCTGCCTTGCGGGAATATCCATTTATGGAATTGGCTTCGGGAGTAAACCCTGAGGATAAATCCGGAGTCGGAGTCCCTAAGGCAGTCTAATGTCGATTCGACATTATTCTAGCAACTCCTGCGACGTGGCTGGTACCAAACTGTATCGGCTACTGTCGTTCCTTTGGATCTACCAGCTGTGTGGAGAGGGGCAACATGCTGCATGGGCAACCGCTTGATCTCCATATAACTATGCCCAAGCTCGCGCCCTGGAGAGGACACTCCAGCTTCACCGTATAGGTGTCGGCAAAACACGGGAAGTAGCAGTTACTGGTTATAAGCATTTTGCCCAATTGGCGTAGGGCATGGCGCCAGGGACTACTTCCGGCAGTGGGAGAGGTTCTAGGATCTCACTGGACAGCTACCGCCCGCTTCAAGCTGGGCAGCCCCCAGTCAATAAGGTGTTGTCCCGCCACTGTCTGCTTTCCCCATTGGGTGCATGGGGATTAGGGTCAAACCCGAACTGTGGACAGAAAAGTTTGCACCAAGCAATTATCAGAATAATAGAAATAAGCAAACTCTCAGATTGGGATGCTGGAACGTCCGGACTATATTGACTGGACTATCCGAAAACCTACAGGACGTAAACGATGTAAGGAAGACAGCCATAATTAATGATGAGCTTAAACGACTTCAGGTGGATATAGTTGCACTTCAGGCAACGCGCCTTGCTGACTCTGGAACGGTGAGCGAGAAGGACTACACATTTTATTGGCAAGGGAAAGATCTTAATAAAACTAGAGAACACGGAGTAGGTTTTGCGGTCAAAAAATCGCTAACTAAAATGGTTGAACCAGGCGAGAATGGATCAGAACGCCTGTTAACGCTCCGCCTGCAAACTAGCACAGGTCCCATCACCCTTGTCAGTGTGTATGCTCCTACTCTGTACTCTGCCTCAGAAGCTAAAGATGAGTTCTACGAGAATCCAGCAGCAGTCATCAAAAGCATACCTAGGCAAGAACAGCTTGTTCTCCTTGGTGATTTTAACGCTAGAGTGGGTAACGATAATGTTTCATGGCCTTCATGTCTGGGCAGGTTTGGTATTGGCAAGATGAATGAAAATGGACAACGGCTCTTAAAGCTGTGTGTCCACCATGACCTCTGCGTGACCAACCCCTACTTTCAGACAAAACCCCAGCATAAGGTGTCATGGAGACACCCACGATCCAAGCACTGGCACCAACTGGACCTGATTCTCGTCAGAAGGCCACTTCTCAGGTCTGTGTTCTCCAAGCGCTCGTACCATAGTGCAGACTGTGATACAGATCACTCCTTGGTTTGCTGCAACATCAGAGCACAACCAAGAAAACTCTATCGTGTCAGACATGAAGGGAAACCACGCATTGATACCAGCAAAATGTCAGACCCTGTCATGATCGCTCAATTTACTGCGACCTTCAAGAAAGTGCTCAGCAGCCCTCAGCATGGTGATACTATTACAGAGAACTGGGAGCATCTACGGAACACCATTCAAAGTACTGCACTTGCCACCTTTGGTAAGAAAACGGCAAAGTCAAATGACTGGTTTGATGCTTCATCAGATGTGATGGCACCTGTCATTGAAGCTAAGCGCAGTTCTATGAATGAATACAAACGTTCACCGAGTGCTAGAACCCTACAGATCCTGAAGGCTACGAGAAGCAAAGTTCAACACACTGCTCGACGCTGTGCAAATGCCTATTGGCTCCAGCTCAGTGAGAGCATCCAGATCGCAGCGCAAACAGGCAACATTAAACAAATGTATGACGGTATAAAGAAAGCACTTGGCCCCCAAAAAAGTAAGACGGCACCCCTAAAAACCATCAGCGGAGAGAAGCTAACCGATAAGGGTAAGCAGATGGAGAGGTGGGTCAAGCACTACTCTGAGCTTTATGCTAGAGAAAATACCGTTACGCCTGCAGCCCTTGATGCTGTCAAATGTCTGCCAACTATGGAGGAGCTGGATGCCGAACCAACATTAGAGGAACTCAGCAAGGCTATTGATAGCTTGGCCTCTGGCAAAGCACCAGGCAGTGATGGGATTCCTCCTGATTTAATCAAATTCTGTAAGAGCACGCTATTACATCCCCTGCATAGGATGCTGTGCCAGTGCTGGGAAGAGACAACTATTCCTAAAAAGATGGCAAGATTGTAACACTGTACAAAAATAAAGGAGACAGAAGTGATTGCAATAACTACAGAGGCATCTCTCTTCTTAGTATTGTTGGTAAGGTTTTTGCCAAAGTCGTCTTAATGCGACTACACAAGTTAGCTGAGCGCATATATCCAGCGTCATAGTGTGGATTCCGAACTGGTAGATCAACAACAAACATGATCTTCTCTGTCCGCCAGCTTCAGGAAAAATCAAGAGAGCAGAAAAGGCCTTTATATATCGCCTTTATAGACCTCACAAAAGCATTTGACCTGGTGTGACAGTGACCTCGTCACTTTAAGAACTATCACTTCTAACTAAACAGACTATAGCTTGGGTGATAGAAATTAGTTAAAATGTAACGGTAAAAACGGAGCATGATAGTAACAGCGTAGATAAATTTATTGTTCAATCGTGAGATGAAATAAGATCACGCATCGCTGACCCAGATTGAGCTGATAAACCTAGCGGGCTTTCCCCGGCCAAAGTAGTTGCAGACAAGTAGCCGAAGTGACCAGACGCACTGGCCTTATGCTGTAGTTGAGAATTGTTCACAATGAATTAAATGAGATTTCATTCTATCTGTTGAAGACATAAGTATTGCTCCTTCACAGTGTTTTAAATTGTGGTGCATTATTTCAATTTAGGATGACACCGTAAGTAGTTCGCTACAAATGCCTTATAACGTTTTGCCATGTCAAGTCAGACTAGCTCGTACAGATCTAGAAGAAAAGGATATGGCTGTACGATTGCCCTTTGAACATCAGGATGATTGACACGAAGTCTATCGCCCAGTTCTAACATGGAGAAGAATGTATACAAATGATTGAAACAAAGCATGGTTTGATATTATATTGACTCGCACTTTCTTATGAAACAATGTTGTAAATAAAAAGTTTGCAATTTGGATCAAGGATATTTGATCTCTTGTTTTGCCTTGCCTTGGAATTGCCTAAGAAAGGGAAAGAAGAATGTCTGTTGAAAACTAGTAATATATGAACCATAACTGCTCTAAAATATTACACCTTAGAGGATCATCCTAGAACCTGGTACACCCTTAAGTCTGTCGAAGAACAATTTCCACCTCTAGCATATAGGCTAGTCGACTAACTAGACTCTTCGTAAACAGCAAACCCCAAACACCCTGCCCTGTCACACTGGTTAGTAGGGATCTTCTTCTTTGATCCATAACCGCCAACCGTCAAAGCAGTCAGCAGCCATCACGCCTGGTGGCGTCTTGTAGGGCAGCAACAAATTGATTCCACTTTGCTCGGTCGGCGGCCATCCTTCGTACAGTGCCCCAACTGTGGTTCATTCTTTGCATCTCAGCTTCCACAGTTCTCCGCCAAGTTGTTTTTGGTCGGCCTCTCTTTCGCTTTCCCTCGGGGGTCCATAGCATAGCTGTTCTTGCGATGGTATCAGGGTCCCTTCTGAGAACGTGGACAACCCAACTCCAGCGTCTGCCAGCTATGATGGTGTGCATGTCCTCCTGGTTACTCCGAATAAGTAGTTCTTGGTTGCTGATGGTGTTTGGCCAAAAGATTCGGAGAATTTTCCTTAGGCAGATTGTGTGGAAGGAGGACAGTTTCGACATTTCCTTCTCTGTTACTCTCCAACATTCCGCACCATAGAGAAGCACAGAAAGTACGCAGCTCTCATACAGTCTTAATTTGGTGTTTGTGCTGTACTGGGAAGACTTCCAAATGTTGTTGAGAATAGCAAAGGCTGTTCTCGCTTTATTCATTCTGTTGTTAATGTCCTTGCTTGTTCCGCCGTCAGGTGTTACTATGCTTCCTAGGTAAGTAAATGTGTCTGTCTGTTCTAACTTTTGGTTCCTTACTGTTATTGGCTCAGGATTGCCCACATTTAGTGTCATGACCTCCGTCTTCTTCAGATTGATGTTCAGGCCAACCTGCTGGCCATACTTATTCAGTCTATCAGTTTTGTCTTGAATGTGTTGGTGTGAATGCGCGAGCAGTGCAATGTCATCTGCATATTCCAAATCTTCCAGTGTAGAAAACATTGTCCATCTAATTCCTCTTGGACTGCCCTCTGTTGTCTGGCGCATCACCCAATCTATGACTGTCAAAAATAATGTTGTTGATAAAAATGCTGGAAATGATAAAGTCATTCCATGACGACATGAAGGGAACAGTCCAATATGCTAGAAGCACGTCACAGCCCTTTGATATACGAAGTGGTGTTAAACAAGGCTGTGTTCTGGCTCCAACCCTCTTCGGGATCTTCTTTGCCTTACTCTTGAAACATGCATTCAGAGATGCAACTGAAGGAATATGCCTTCACACTAGGTCAGATGGCCGTCTGTTTAATCTTTCAAGGCTGAAGGCAAAAACAAAAATCAGAAGGGTCACTTTAAGAGACTTGTTGTTCGCTGATGATGCTGCAGTCGTCACTCAAAGCCAACAGGAGCTTCAGAACTTGATGAATCGCTTCACTAAAGCATGCAAGGACTTTGGCCTCACAATAAGTCTAAAGAAAACGAATGTGCTGAGTCAGGATGTGGGTGCTGCACCAGTTATCACTATCAATAACTATGAATTGGCACTGGTGCACTACTTCACATACCTGGGGTCTACCATCAATGACAAACTCTCACTGGACACAGAAATTCACAGTCGCATTGGCAAAGCTGCGGCCACCTTTGCCCGCCTCACATCGCGTGTTTGGGGAAACTCCAAACTCACAATGAAGACCAAAGCTGCGGTATATAACGCCTGCGTCACCAGCACACTCCTATATGGCAGCAAGACCTGGATGACCTATGCTAAGCAAGAAAGAAGGCTCAATACCTTCCATTTACGGTTTCTACGCCGCATCCTCGGCATCTCGTGGAAAGAGAAAGTGACAAATGTCGAGGTGTTGTCACGTACTGGCCTTCAAAATATGTATACACTGCTTAGACAGCGTAGACTTCGCTGGCTTGGCCATGTTCGCCGCATGGAAGATGGTCGCATCCCAAAAGATATCTTCTACGGACAATTAGCAGATGGCAAGAGAACAGTTGGACGACCACAGCTGAGGTTCAAAGATGTGTGCAAGAGAGATATGAGGGCACTGGACATGGATCCAGCAACATGGGAGGATGAAGCTGCCGATCGCACTAAGTGGCGATGCTATTTACGGCGCCACATCAGATTGGGTGAAGAGAGGCTCACACAAGCAGAGGAGGGGAGAAATCGTCGACAGGAGCACCAGGAAAATAAGCAGCTGAGGGATGTCACCTCAGGGGCGCATTCCCATAGTCAGTTATGACTGAAGGGGCTATTAATATTATTTTTAATACGTTTATATGTATATTTAAACAAGTGTAAATCAGGCACAAATAGTTTCCGCTGTCCAGGCACATTTTTTCATCAAATTAACTGAGACACATTTATCTTCCAGCATCCTACGGTTGTTTGTCTGGTCTCTCTATTAAATCTAAGTTTGTGATCCTAAGGCATGCACTTCAGATCGCTTGTAACAATATAAGCCCAGATCTTAGCTTTCTCATGGCGGGACTGTTTCTATTAACATAAGAGTGGGTGAGCCTCTGTAACCAGAACTAACTAGTTAGCCCTGGGCGCTGGCAGCTCTCCTAGAATGAAAAAAAAAATCACATATCCTTGCGCCGCGGGGGTTAAATACCTTTTTTCTTTTTTGTTTTAGATTCACGGGCTAATGGAGTTAACGTCACAAATCCGAAGAGATGTAAGGAGAAACCACCTGTGAACTTTCCCTGAAGACAAGTTACGGACGTCCATACCTCTAATCAGAGAAAGATAGACGTTTTTCGATGGCCTGACAAAATTGTATGGCAGGAAATGACAAAAAGAAAAAACAAAAACAACTCGTAGACAAGACCAGAGCCAGGGCTGTACCTTCATCATCCGGCACGGTACCAGACAGACACAGCCTGTACTACTTGTGTGAGCCAGGGCTGTAGAGATAAATATCACCTTCACCATCCGGCACGGTACCAGACAGACAGAGCCTGTCAGGCTATTAAGTACTACTTGTGTGAGCAAGGGCACATAACTGAAAGCCTGTAACTTTTAATGGATTGTTCTTGTTTTTCTCCACGTGGCATTATCGTACAAGATGACTGCACGAACAAGTCAATTAAACAACTGATTTTCTTGTCAAAGGATCGAGAACTGGGGGCCCTCGGGCCGTCTAACATTCAAACTTTTTTTTTTTTTTTTTTTTTTTTTAAGTATTTATTGGAAAAGACGAAACGTTAGAAAAGTTACACATTGGCATATTGACATCTATACTATTTTATCATAGTCAAGAAATAACAAAACGTTTTGAAAGGGAAAACAAAATAAAAATATTGTAGAAGGGCAGGTTACGGCATCAATTAGTTATATTGATTGTTATATTCAATTAGAGCTAATCCTGCATGTGTTATTGTGGTTCAAGTGCTAACTGGCCTTCCGCCAGAGATGGTAATACTTGACCTTTACTCATTTTTCTTCTTCTTTCCAGGTTTGTTCTTCCCTTTAAGTTTGGTGATAAGCAAAACAGTTTCAGCACAACAACGTATATCCAAAAGAAATTACTGTACATTTCCACAAACAGCAATTCAGTAGAAAATTATATTAAAGTTTATTGATGTCATTAGACTTACTTACTTACTTAGTCGTTCCCCTTCTACCGTGAGGTGTAGAGGTTTGGAAGAGAGAGCGCCAGACCATTCTATCAGCTGTCTTCTTCCTGGCCTGGTTCCATTCTAGTCCTCGGTCCTTCAAAGATTGTCTAATGTTGTCCTCCCAGCGGACTCTGGGTCGTCCTGGAGGTCTGGATCCTTGGCTCTTTGTTTCCCATGCTTGTCGTGGTAGCCGA
Source organism: Oreohelix idahoensis (assembly GCA_024509875.1). Taxonomy (NCBI): domain Eukaryota; kingdom Metazoa; phylum Mollusca; class Gastropoda; order Stylommatophora; family Oreohelicidae; genus Oreohelix; species Oreohelix idahoensis. Next base: position 74,760 of record JAMPIV010012908.1, read on the forward strand.
TCTTCTCCCATTCTGCAGACATGGCCAAACCATCTTAGTTGGGACTGTTCTATTTGGGTCTGCAGCGGATGGGACTTTAGGCCTTGACGGATCGTCTGGTTGCGGACCATGTCTCTTCTTGTTACTTCAACCACTTTCCTCAGATACCTCATTTCTGAGGTTTGGATCTGGCTTTTGTGGGTTGTAGTCATTGTCCACGACTCGCATCCATATGTCAAGACTGGGACATAGGTGGAGCGGTATACAGCCATCTTCGTTTTCTTACCAACCTCTTTCTTGCTGAGGAATCCACGATTTATGGCCTGAAAAAGTCTCCCAGCCGCTGCTTTGCGAGTGGCCAACTCTTCTTTGATGCCTCCCTTTCGGTCTATAATAGCTCCGAGATATTTAAAGTGGTCGACCTGCTCCAGGACCTGTTCTCCCAACTTAATCTGATGTTTTCTTTCTTCTCGTGATATCACCATGGATTTTGTTTTCGAGCTGCTTATGACCATCCCTCTCTTCTCCAGCTCTTCCTTCCAGACTTGCAGGTTGGATTGGAGATGTGCCTCTGATTTAGCAATCAGGGCAACATCATCAGCAAATGCCAGCTCCGAAATATAGACCTGTCTCATCTTCCAGTACCCCACTGAATACTTTCTTGTTCTCTCCGTACATTCCTTGATGACATCGTCCATAAGGAGTATGAAGAGGTAAGGTGATAGGATATAACCGTGTCTTACACCAGTGGTGGTCGTGAACTCTTCTGACTTATGGTTTGCTGTCCTCACATAATTTCTGCAAGACTTGTAGAAGCTCTGTATAGCATGAATCAGAGGTGCTGGAATATTCTTCCTTGCCAAACAGTCCCAAAGTTTGCTCATGAAACAAAGATGGATCTCACTCTTATACTCAAGGGCCTTTTCACTAAGCTGTCTGAGTGTGAAGATTAGGTCATGAGTACTTCGGTTTGCTCGGAATCCGCACTGGACCTCATCCAATTGTGGCTCAGCTAGGCGTCGGAGTCTCTGCTCTAGGATTCTAGAGTAGATTTTACCAGGGACACTGAGAAGGGATATGCCTCTATGGTTTCCACATTGTCGATTGTCACCCTTTTTGAAAATTGGTGTTATGATGGCAATCTCTCAATCCTTTGGTATGATCTTGTTGCACCATGCTGCCTGTAGGACCTTTAAGAGTAATAGGTCGCCTGATGCTCCCATGTACTTAACCATTTCTGGTGTTATACCATCATGCCCTGCTGCTTTGCCCATCTTGATTTTCTCCAGTGCTGTCTTCAGTTCTTCCATCTTTATGTCATCTTCACCATCATTGGTTTTCTCTTCTGTGCTAGTGGTTATGATTTCTGATGCCTCACCATGCTCACCATCCAGGAGTTCTGAGGAAATTTCTTTCCATCTTTCCATTACTTCCTTCGGGGCAGTAAGCAATTTGCCTTGCTTGTCCTTTATAAATTTGATAGGGCATTGTTTTTCCTTCCTCATGTTCTTTAGGGTCTTATAGAACAATTTCTGGTTTTCTTGTGCATCTTTTTCTAGCTTTTCTCCAAATTCTTCCCAGGACTTCTGTTTTGCTGCTAGCACTTTGTTCTTTGCTTCTGTTCTGAGTGTCACATATTCTCTATATTTTTCCATTTGTCCTGTTGTGTTTTTAGCTCCTAAGTATTGTTTCCATGCCATTTTCTTCTCTCTTATTTTCTCTTTGACGTCCTCTGTCCACCAAGGTGTCCTCTTTCTCTGGTTCCCAAGTCGGACTTCACCGCATGCTTCTGCAGCAGCGGTCTTTATGATATCCTTGAATTTATTCCAGAGGGTTTCCAAGTCATCAGGTCGTTCTTCTGTGTTGCTCACTGCTGTAGCAATAAGCCCCTGATATCTGGTCTTAATTTCTGGCTCTCTCAGCTTGTAGGTCCTAATGCTCATTTCTCCTGCTCGTTTACTTGGTTTCTTGCGTGATGTTGGGCAGTTCCTAGGCTGAGCAACTCTTTCAGTTGTTCATTTGATTGTTAGCAGGTGGTGATCACTTCCAATCTCTGGCCCCCTCCAGACTCTTGCATCTCGGACATATCTGAATGGGCTTCTCCGAACAATGGCATAGTCGATCACTGACTTCTCATTCTTGGTTGGTTCACATCTAGTGTATGCATGTATGCGCTTATGGGGGAACTTTGTGTTTGTAATGATCAGATTCTGCTCACTGCAGAATCTAAGGAGTCGCTTTCCATTGTCGTTGAGAGTATCTTCTCCATATCTTCCGATAACTCCACCCCATCTAGCATGGTCATTTCCAACTCTGGCATTAAAATCTCCGAGCATGATAACTTCATCTAGGCAGTCATCCACTGTCCTTTGAAGCAGCTCAAAGAATTCCTCCTTGACCTCTGCTCTCTCATCCTCATTTGGCCCATGCACTATGACCAGGTTGACTATGGTTTCTCCTTCTTTTAGTTTTACAACCATAATGCGCTCCGAGACAAAGTTCCATCCCTTGATACTATCTTTTTGATTTTGGGCCACAATGCAACCCACGCCCCCTTTAGCTCTTTCAGATATGGGTACACCACTGTAGAGCAACGTGTTGCCATCGAGATCCATGACTCCTTGTCCTTTTTTCTTTGTTTCCGTTATAGCCAAGATTTCTAGTTTTGCTTTCCTCATCTCTTCCGATGTCATTAGACAAACACTGTAAATTTCACGAAATGATGGTTGTTTATCCAAAATGAAAAATATATAATCCAACTGAATAATATACACACTTGTCTACTAAAAAAAACCTTGTCTTGATATCCTGAAAGACAAAGTTCACCTAACGCTATCTAAAAATAAATCCTCTAGTCTAAAATCATGGAATCCTTGGAATCATAAATCCTGAAATCATCCTTATCGCCCACATCTCTCCTTTTTATACTGTTCCTGTCTTTTTTCCCGCCTTTTTCCACACGTCCAATTCTTTTTTCCACACGTTACAATTTATGCACACGTCTCTCTGTTTTCGACATTTTGCACACGACTTTCTGTTATTTCGACTTTTTTCATATGTGTGATCTTTTCCAACTTAACAATTGGATAAAAAAAAAACAGATCACACAAACATTCATTTCCCACTTTCCGCGCTTAAAACCCATTCATTATTATTATCTGGGACTGACCTACGTTTGCCTTCTCAGAGCAGTGACTGCCAACTGAACTTTGAATGATACTGCGTTTTGTGTAAAAATGTCTTATTTGCTTTTGAGGTCTGTCATTCTTATATGTAGCATATTATACAGGGTGTTTATAAAGTCGCTGTGCAGTGAAATATACGCCCGGGCGAGACTACGTCACCAAAAATACCCTGTTTTCAATGGCTAACACCATTTCCTTTCAGCAATGAAACCGTGAATATAACAACGACTTGTTGTGTAATGCTGCACACGGGACGGGATTGGGGAACACAGAATATCATGACATAAATTTGCATCATACGTGACGTAATTGCTAAAATATTTATCAATTTCACTGCACAGCGACTTTATAAACACCCTGTAGCACGTATAAATGCTTAGCGTGGAAGTAGTAGGGATAATGCTAGCGTGGAAGGCCATGCGGTCACAATATTATCATCCTACATAACCACCATACAATAGATAATCATATGAAAACAATATTGTCAGATTAACGAGGTGTATTTGATAAGGTTTTCAAAAAGTATGCGGTTGAAGGACAAAAAAAAACCAAGTGTGTCTGTGATGCGTGATGCCATATGATGATGGATGGTATCCGCATGTCTGGTTTTGTGTAGTGTGTAGATGATGTACAGTCAAACAATGATCATACAAAAACAGGGCAATCCATACAAGGACGTCAGTTAACTCACGACGTATAAAGTCAATGATGCTTGTAACAGCTAGACGTTTTTCTGTATCATTTATTGTGGACGCCACAGTGACAAAATGTATACGCGAATATGTAGGTACATCAGACAGTCATTATCACAGCAACAATGTCAGTATAGCAATGGACGGTAGACAGCATCATAATAAAGGTGATTCACAGGCATGTCAATACATTATAAGGCTGTAATGTAGTCGGGAAAATTCTCCATCCCTTTCTATCTTAGCCAGAAGATAACCAGATGTATGAGATCAGTTCACTCTCCTTAATCTGACTTCAGCAAGACAGACACGTCTGCCGAAGTATAAATAATGTCCTCAAAAATATCCTCTAGATAACAAAGGTTTCCAAACCTAGTTCATGTAACAAAGTAGCAAGTAATGGTCCTTGGGACATGCATCAACCGATGCAGTACAATACAGCGACATGTGAGCTGGGAAAACATCTCGTGACGACGACTTTCGAAGACAGGCTATGAATCAAAAATCGCTCACGACCAAAAATCGATAGAGTTAATGAAAAGTTAATTTACCTTGCCTTCAGGAAATACACAGAAATATTACGCCCCCGGCATGTGGAAATACACTAGAGGTATTATCTCGAATAAACGAAATATCCATTAAGAGGACTTCACATTCCTGACAGAACAAAAAAATAGCGGAGATCCCCTCTCAGCGAGGCATCTTCCTAGCTATTCAAAATCGCTCACTCTGGTGGGCGGAAATCGATCGACCAAGAAGCAAGACCAGTCATGCGCAGTCCAGCGCAAAATGACCACAGCTCAGAACTTAAGATGCAAGGACCTTTACTACGAACCAGCGTAAGAATGATTACCTTAAAAGGATAACCCAACAGGTTGAAAACCGTTTTCTGAGAAAACGGCCTAGCATAGCAAACTTAACTGCATTCAATACCAACGCGAGGAAACAACTGCTTACCGAGAAAAGTGACTATAAATTTCAAGCAGTTGTTGCCCTTGCGTTACAAAATATATATTGTAATAGAACGATGTTGCGAGAATTTCTCACGCAACATATCACCACCTCCTCCCGATTAAAAAAAAAATGTGGAACATATTTTTTTTTTTTTTTAAATATCAAAGAGCATGCGATAAGCGGCTCAAAACGCACGAATTATGCGCTGATAATTAATTAAATTGCCTAACATGAGGCTAAATATAGAGTGTCTGGTAAGGATATACCTCAACAGAAAAATAAATATGTCTCAAAAAATATTCACATCGGGGAGGTGTCACCAAGACACATCACGTTAGCATGTAAACACAATATACGTATGCAAGTTACCATAATCATCATTAAATAGCATACTCTAATATTGTCTTTAAAAAATATGGATGTACAAATCTGATAGGAAAATTTAAATAGTACATTATTTGACATGTAATGACATAAGTACATAGTAAAGTTAAACTACATGACGATCCAGGACATATCCTCTGGCATTCCGAGGGTAAGTACACAATCTAGAACTCGTCATGCTTGATAATAGTAAGGTAAGTCCTCAGCTCATCAATGACATTCTGAGAAAGTACAAGCAATATAATGCTAATTAATAACTAATATGCTTCATAAGGTACAATACATTATTAATAATTGTGACTGTTTAGTAAACTAACGGCCCTTATATTAACCACTCAGTCTTCCTCTATCATCTTAAAAAACGAACAGAAGAAGATGATAACAAAGCACGATAGTGTGTACATATAAAGTAAGTGCAGATGTGCTAATCTATTGTAGAAATATAGGTGTGTTATGACTCTGTAATATATGGAAATATAGGACAGAAGTATTAGTTGGAGTCATGTGGGCATCTAGACAAAATGTCAGCCATCACATTATCCGCACCACGGATAGCTCGTACCGTGAAGTGAAAAGGTTGAAGAGCTATAGCATATCGAGTGGATCTCGAACTCTTCAAATTCTTAGTCTGAATAGCTGTAAGAGCTTTCTGATCAGTCTCTAGAATGAAATGTGCGCCCAGGAGGAATCTTTGTAGTTTTAGAATTGACCACACCATCGCTAACAACTCACGGTCTAAAACCGAGTAGTTCCTCTCTGCCGCATTTAGTTTTCTAGAAATGTACATAACAGGATGCAGAGTATTTGCATATTCTTGCATCAGTGCTGCTCCAATCCCAGTGGATGAAGCATCACTCCGAAGAACAAAAGTCCTATCAAGAGTAGGTAATCTTAAGATGGGAGGAGAAGAAAATATATTCTTGATTTGGTCTAGTGAAGATTGGCATTCTTCAGACCAACGGACCAGATTAGGCGAACCTTTCTTCAACAATGTTGAGAGAGGTGCCATGATCGAAGATAAATTTGGAATAAATCTCCCATAAAATTGAATTAAACCTAAGAGACTCCTAACTTGTTTCTTCGTTTTAGGAACAGAGATGTTCAGTATTTTGGAAGTATTGTGGTCTTCTGTCTTCAAGAGACCATGACCAACACGATGACCCAGGAAAGAGATTTCACCAAAACCAACAAAAGCTTTAGAAGGTTTTGCTGTCAAATTATTCTCACGTAGAGTGGACAGTAAGTCATATAACCCTAAATAGTGATCTTCCCAGGTATCACTGAAGAGACAGATGTCATCTAAGTATGCGATGACATCCGAACGATGTGACAGAATTCGACGCATCATGCGAACGAAAGTGGCAGGGGCGTTCATGAGACCAAAAGGCATAACATTCCATTGAAATAGACCCCTAGGTGTAGAAAAAGCAGTAAGAGGTTTGGCATGCTCTGCTAAAGGCACTTGCCAATAACCTTTAGACAAGTCAAGTTTAGTGAAGAATCTAGACTTAGAAAGTCTAATCAGTAGATCTTCTAACAAAGGCATCGGTTCAGCATCGAACTTTGTGACCTGATTCAATTTGCGATAATCAACGCAAATTCGTATGTTCTTATCCTTCTTCCGGACAATAACCATGGAAGAAGAATATGGTGAAGTCGATGGTTCAATTATATTTAATTGAATCATTTCATCCAATTCCTTTTCCACTTGCGACTGAAAGTGTATAGGGATAGGATAAGGCCTAACCCTAATTGGATTATTGTCGGTAAGAATTATGTCATGTTCTATGACATCTGTGTGTCCAGGAATGTCAGTGAGAACATCCTGAAATGTTTGTAACATCGACGAGACTTGTCGATGTTCGTCACCAGAAAGATTAGGAGAAACAGAAACGTTTTTCCAAGATTCCGTGGAATGTAATGGAACCACTGGAAGGGGAAGATTGACATCAGAGAAGGTAGATTCCTCATCCTGTATGACAGACAGGGATGAATAATGACCGTGAGGTGCAGGAGCATCATCCGTTGCCTGGAAAATAGGCAGCAAATAGTCCGGACGTTCGTGAAATTCCGAAAGCATGTTTATGTGGAAAGTTTTTATGCTTTCCATCAATATCGACCACATAGTCAACATCGGAAATCCGAGAGACTATTGCATACGGACCTTTCCATGCAATAAGAAGTCTATTTTCCCTACTGGGGGAGTAGGACGAATGCTTTGTCACCTGGACAAAGTTGTCGTAGACATCTATTCTTGTTAGCAAACTGCCTTGCCTTCTCTTTAGCAATTTCTGATGAAGCAGTTGCTAGCTTACATGCCTCAATGATCTTTTGTCTAAGAGCAATGACATACTCATATGAGGATTGAGTTTCATCGCTAATATCATCGGCAGTGATGAGATCGTGTAATAAAGACATAGGGCCGCGCGGACGCGCGCCGAAGACAAGTTCGAAGGGAGAAAACCCTGTGTGTTCATTTGGGACTTCTCTATAGGCAAAGAGAGCCGCGGGTAAAACCCTGTCCCAATCTTGCGGATGATCTTCAGTTATCTTACCAAGCAAAGTCTTGAGCGTTCTGTTCAGACGCTCAACTAACCCATTAGACATAGGATGGTAGATACTACTGAGAGATCGTTCAATATGTAAGGTAGACATTACCTGTGACATAGTGTCAGATATGAGTTGAGTGCCATGGTCTGACAATATTTCTCTGGGGAACCCCAAGCGAGAAAATATCAACCAAAGAGCATCTGCGATATCTGTAGTAGATATGCTCTTAAGAGGAATAGCCTCTGGCCAACGTGTGCACATATCGACACATGTAAGGATGAACTGATGTCCTCTGGCCGACTTGACCTTAAAAGGGCCAATAATATCTATGGCCATTTTCTGAAACGGCCGAATAGGAATGTCAGCAGCCTGGATAGGCGCAGCATGTCGTGGTCCTCTAGATTTGACCTCCTGACATACCTTGCATGATCGGCAGTAAATACGAATGTCCTTGTTGACAAAAGGCCAAAAGAAAGCCGCAAGGACTCTCGACTTCGTACGGGCAAAACCCATATGTCCAGCACATTGCGAGTCATGAGCATGTTGCAATATTTGCACTCTCATGCTCTTGGGAACAAGAATTTGCGAATGTGCCGACGTAGTCGAATCTTGTACCATACGTACAAGTACGCCGTTTCTCATTGCAATCCAAGATTTTCTATTTGTATCCTGATTCGGATCACCTTTCTTCGCAAGAATGAAGAATTTTTTTAGAGAAGGATCTTCTTCTTGCAATTTTATGAAAGAGTCACGAGTAATCACTAAGTGACTATCTTGGCTATCAACTTCATTATCACCATTCAGTGAAGTTTCGGGTGTTTGTAGAGCTTGTGCTCTTGTAACTACTGCATTGGTAGCTTGCATATTATTATCTTCCCAAGCAGCAATCTGCTGTGGGGTACACTCCCTAACTCCGTGAATACGACCAATGATAAGGTCCGCAATAGGATTAGGTAAGAGACAAGCATGCACATCTCCTGTAAAGAAAGGAGTGGCAATGCGAATTACAGCAGTAGGATATTTTTCTAGAGTGCCGCCAAATGTGACACATTTGATAACCTTTCCTGTAGCACAAGATGGATCTACAAGCGATTGTCTAACACCAATAGTGGTGCATCCGGAATCGAAAAGTAGTGAGACCGGAGTATCATTAACAAGACCCTTATGTAGGAGTAAAGAACCCCTCCCGTCATGCGCAACAGCAGCAGGAAGAGCGGGAAGAGGGTGACCACAACTCAAAGTAGTTATGGTACCCGGTTCGAATAAAGTACTGCATTGGGGGCATTTGTTTGCTCTCTCAAAGTCAAAAGCAGAACCAGTGACAGCGTCAAAGTTTTTATTATCAACGACCTGATTACAGGCTCCCTGAGTTTCCTGTTGTACAGAATTAGCCTGCTGATATCTCTTTTTTTTTTTGTGTTGAGATCTACCCCGACTATTATTACCTCTGAAGTTATCAGAGTTATTATTATCTCTGCAGTTATTATTGTCTCTATTGTAATTGTTATCATGATTCGAATTCCAGTTTCCACGATTACTCTCATGTCCACATTGATGCGAACATCTATTTGTTTGGTTTTGAGGTCTTCGGCAGGAATAACCTCTATTACCATATCCTCTTTTGAAATGCCTATAATTATTAGGGTGATAGTAACGAGTACTATCAGGTTGTCTCCAATTCTTCGAAGAAGAATCACCATGAAATTGATTTCCATGATTTTGACAGAAATTACCGCTGCCCTTTCTATCAAAATTTTGTTGGGATCTACGAGCAAAGTTTTGACCATACGGTGCTGCCGAAGCAACTGGTAAACCTTCTTTCACCTTAGAGTTACCCATGGTTATGTGTGGGTGCGCAGTTACATATTGGCAACAGAAATCTTCCATTTCTTTTATTGTTTTAGGTTTACGTTCATGAAGGAAAGCAAGGAAAGACTCATTGACAGACGACATGACTTTGTCTCTAAGTATTAAGTCCATAAGTCCTTCATAAGTTTTTTCCGTCTTAGATAGTTCAACCCATCGTGAGAAAGTAATGCGTATTCTTGCTATAAACTCGGAGAATTCAACTCCAGTTTCAGGCAACATGTTTTTAAATTGTAGACGATAGCCGTCTTCGTTAAGCTGGTATTTCTTTAACAAAGCGGCCCTGACAACCTCATAATTGTTCTTGTCAGGTTCATCCACCATATTTAATATACTTAGAGCTTTACCTGTCAGTATCCCTGATAACTGATAAACATATTTTGCTTTGTCTATGTTATGAGCTGTACATGCTTGTTCAAATCTGTCCAGATAGAACATTATGTCATCACTGGAAGGACTAAATGTTGGTAACTTAATCTTAAAAGTATCATTATTAGCCTTATTCGAAGATGAACCCTTGTTTGCATCATTAGCATTACTCATGCTCGTCAATTTCAACTTCTCCAACTCTAAAGCTAAGAGTTTTTCTTCATGTTCCATTTTTGCTTTCCTCTCATCAGCCTCTCTTTGTAACTTCCTTTCTTCAGCTTGAGCCTGCATTTCTAGTCTTTTATTCTCAGCTTCTTTTTCAAGTCTTTTATTTTCAGCTTCTTTTTCAAGTCTTTTATTTTCAGCCTCTTTTTCAAGTCTTTTTCTTTTTCAAGTCTTTTATTTTCAGCCTCTTTTTCAAGTCTTTTATTTTCAGCCTCTTTTTCAAGTCTTTTATTTTCAGCTTCTAGTTGTAGCTGGAGTTTTCTCTCCTCAGCTTCTGATTCCCTTTTTAGTTTTTCCATTTCCATTTGGAATTTTCTTTCATCTGCCTGCATCTGCAGTCTCAGATTCTCAGAATCTATCTTTTTCTGCTCAGCTTCTGCTTTCTGTCTTTTTTCCTCAGACTTCAGCGCTTTGTTATATAGAGCAGTAGCATACTCTTCCAACTTATCATCAGTCTTACCCAGGGATTTACCCTGTTCAATAAAGTACTCAAGTGTAGACATGTTGTCTAACATATGAGTCCAAAACCTGAAATAATTAACTAATTTATTTCAAACCTAAGTGTAACAAGTCTTAATTAAGCACTTGTATATTCACATCGCATTATATTATCCCAATCTCTGTGGGAAAACAAGTCTCCAATCAAAGAACTTGTATATGAAATATCAACACTCAATTCTTTATCATAAGTGCACTTCTCATTCAATAGTGCACGACACTATTCATCATTCATTTATCATCAGTGTAGTAGTAACAGTGCATTAGCATAGCCCATTAACTAATTACTATAACTGTAAACAATGACTATGTAAACACAAGCAGAATGTAAACATTGAAAATGTAAACAATGTAAACAATGTAAACAATAACAATGTAAACAATAACAAAGATCAGCAACAATACAAAAACGTTCGCAGAAATCAACTAAAAATAAAGCAGAAATTAATGAAATATCACAAAAAATGTGACGATATCTGCGATAGAATTAAACAAAATACATGACACCACAGTGTATAAACAAAAATGTTGTATAAAACTAAACTATAGTAAAGATGAGGCTAACAAATACAAACAAATCAAAACAAAACTAAAGAATGCGAAATAATAACGAAAACAATATTAATACATGTCATCACAACTAACATAAATAGCAACAGAAGTCGCTTAGCAAATTCCAGTATCGGAAATTTTGCACACCCTACAGAACACTCTCAATAGAAAACCTCTGCTATGTGGTATGATCTATAGGAGTCGCCACCCAGCCAGACCCGCGAAATATAAACATATATTTATACAAATAACATATAAACAAATAACATATAACAATATGACAAAAGAATGAGATGAAACACAGAAGACTCAGCAGAAGTATAAGGGCACAGTTTACGTACAAACAGGCCACTTAACTTATAGGCTTCCAATCGTAGAACAGCAGAAAAAACGGATGTCAATCAACGTCCTAAAGAGCGAAGCTCCAACGATGATGGCACATCTGAACTGCTTCCACTGCTAACACGATGGTACTAGAGCTTCTGAAATACTGTATGTTGAGTTGTTTCGGCACTTGACCCTCTTATCCAAAAGTAAGTTGATGGAAATCGGTACTTGGCCTTCTTCAGAAAACAACCCGTTTCAACCGGCACTTGACCTTCACAAAAAACGACAGCACTGGAACCTTGACAGCAGCAACTTGCTTGACTTGCGTAAAAGATAACAGCAGTCCGAGTTATCCGGCAACATGTAACAACGCCGGGTACTGTCAAATTTCTGTTTCAGTCAAAAATTGCAATTTTGACATTTACCGGGCAACGCCGAGTACTTTGAAAATTTTGAAGATGTTGACTGTCTTGAAGAATGTTAATTTCTTGAAGGATGCTGATGAATTCTTGTTGAAAATGAAGTGGGTAAGGGACCCCGTGTTTGCTGGTACCAGATCAAACCAGCTTATGGCCACCAAATGATGCGTGATGCCATATGATGATGGATGGTATCCGCATGTCTGGTTTTGTGTAGTGTGTAGATGATGTACAGTCAAACAATGATCATACAAAAACAGGGCAATCCATACAAGGACGTCAGTTAACTCACGACGTATAAAGTCAATGATGCTTGTAACAGCTAGACGTTTTTCTGTATCATTTATTGTGGACGCCACAGTGACAAAATGTATACGCGAATATGTAGGTACATCAGACAGTCATTATCACAGCAACAATGTCAGTATAGCAATGGACGGTAGACAGCATCATAATAAAGGTGATTCACAGGCATGTCAATACATTATAAGGCTGTAATGTAGTCGGGAAAATTCTCCATCCCTTTCTATCTTAGCCAGAAGATAACCAGATGTATGAGATCAGTTCACTCTCCTTAATCTGACTTCAGCAAGACAGACACGTCTGCCGAAGTATAAATAATGTCCTCAAAAATATCCTCTAGATAACAAAGGTTTCCAAACCTAGTTCATGTAACAAAGTAGCAAGTAATGGTCCTTGGGACATGCATCAACCGATGCAGTACAATACAGCGACATGTGAGCTGGGAAAACATCTCGTGACGACGACTTTCGAAGACAGGCTATGAATCAAACGTCGCTCACGACCCAAAAATCGATAGAGTTAATGAAAAGTTAATTTACCTTGCCTTCAGGAAATACACAGAAATATTACGCCTCCCGGCATGTGGAAATACACTAGAGGTATTATCTCGAATAAACGAAATATCCATTAAGAGGACTTCACATTCCTGACAGAACAAAAAAAATAGCGGAGATCCCCTCTCAGCGAGGCATCTTCCTAGCTATTCAAAATCGCTCACTCTGGTGGGCGGAAATCGATCGACCAAGAAGCAAGACCAGTCATGCGCAGTCCAGCGCAAAATGACCACAGCTCAGAACTTAAGATGCAAGGACCTTTACTACGAACCAGCGTAAGAATGATTACCTTAAAAGGATAACCCAACAGGTTGCCAACCGTTTTCTGAGAAAACGGCCTAGCATAGCAAACTTAACTGCATTCAATACCAACGCGAGGAAACAACTGCTTACCGAGAAAAGTGACTATAAATTTCAAGCAGTTGTTGCCCTTGCGTTACAAAATATATATTGTAATAGAACGATGTTGCGAGAATTTCTCACGCAACAGTCGGTTTTTCATGTCACGTAAACGATTGTCCTAAAGATGAGCAGCAGGGTAAGTTAAATCTGTCTGTGTAGTTCTGGGTTTTAAACAAATATCAGCTCACGTACCGCCTCCACGACGGTCACATGACAGTGATACAAGCAGAGCTGGCCATAGGGATTCTCCAAGGTGGTGCGAGGTCTCCCGTGCCGTACTATATTGTCATCTTACGAGACTTAATTGCATGCTACTGAGTTGGATTACACTTATATATCCGCAAGTGATGCTCACTGTTTTCTTCTTTGATCCTAGCCGCCGACTGTCAAAGCAGTCAGTGGCCATCACGTCTTGTAGGGCAGCAACAAATTGCTTCCACCTTGCTCTGTCGGCGGCCATCCTTCGTACAGTGCCCCAACTCTAGTTCATTCTTTGCATCTCAGCCTCCACAGTTCTCCGCCAAGTATTTTTGGTCGGCCTCTCTTTCGCTTTCCTTCGGAGGTCCATAGCATAGCTGTTCTTGTAATGGCATCAGGGTCCCTTCTGAGAACGTGGACAACCCAACTCCAGCGTCTGCCAGCTATGATGGTGTGCATGTCCTCTTGGTTACTTCGAATAAGTAGTTCTTAGTTGGTGATGATATTCGGCCAAAAGACTCGGTGAATTTTCCTTAGGCAGATTGTATGGAAAGAGGGCAGCCTCGACATTTCCTTCTCTGTTACTCTCCAATATTCTACACCATAGAGAAGCACAGAAAGTACACAGCTCTCATATAATCTTAATTTGGTGTTTGAGCTATACTGGGAACACCTCCAGATTTTGGTGAGACTAGCAAAGGGTGTTCTCGCTTTATTCATTCTGTTTTCGATGTCCTTGCATGTTCCGACGTCAGGTGTTACTATGCATCCTAGGTAAGTAAATGTGTCTGTCTGTTCTAACTTCTGGTTCCTTATTGTTATTGGCTCAGGATTGCCCACATTGAGTGTCACGACCTCTGTCTTCTTCAGATTGATGTTCAGACCAACCTGCTGGCTATACTTATTCAGTCTATCGGTTTTTTCTTGGATGTGTTGATGTGAATGTGCGAGTAGTGCAATGTCATCTGCTTATTCCAGGTCTTCCAGTATAGAAAATGCTGTCAATCCAATTCCACCTGGACTGCTCTCTGTTGTCTGGAGCATCACCCAGCCTATGACTGTCAAAAATAGTTGTAGATAAGGGGCATCCCTGTCGTACTCCTGTCTTCACCTCGAAAGTTAGGTTGTTCAATCCAACACTTTATGTGAAGTTAGAATAGAGGCTTTATATAATGAAAACAATGTATCTGGGAATTCCATAAGCTGTTAGTATTTTCCATTGACTGTCCCTGTGTATGCTGTCAAAAGCCTTTTCAAAATCAACAAAGTTAATGTACAGCTGTCTCTGCCATTCTGAGCACTGCTCTATAATGTTCCTGAGGGTAAATATATGATCTGCACATCTGCTGTTCTTTCTGAATCCGGCTTGTTCTTTCCTCAGTCTATGGTCCACTGCCTTTGAAATTGTGTGGATAATTATCCTGCCTATTACTTGACTGGGAACCGAGAGGAGAGCACTTCCTGTCCAGTTGTTGCAGCCCTCAAGGCCGCCTTTCTTGGGCAATTTGACTTTTCCTTTACTCACTGGAAAACAGAGACAACACCAACGGAGTGGATGCTCACTGTAGCATGAGACCACACCAACGGAGTGGATGCTCACTGTAGCATGAGACTACACCAACGGAGTGGATGCTAACTGGAGCAAGAGACCACATCAACGGAGTGGATGCTCACTGTAGCATGAGACCACATCAACGGAGTGGATGCTCACTGTAGCATGAAACCACATCAACGGAGTGGATGTTCACTGTAGCATGAGACCACATCAACAGAGTGGATGCTCACTGGAGCAAGAGACCACAGCAAAGGAGACGACACCAACGGAGTGGATGCTCACTGTAGCATGTTATAAATTCATAATACACCTGAGTTTTTATAACCTAATAGCAGGTCATGTGACATTTTTAAAATGTATGCTACTTTACAGGTGAGTGCGCAGTGCGCACTTTAAAAAAAACTTCAAGGTCAAGGTTGTGCCATAGCAGATACTGCCACAGGGGAGTGAAGTGTTCGAGACTTGACTGTCCTAGGTCCAGCATCGAGTGGGGGGGGGGGGGGGGGGGATCTGTACTCCTCCTTGTTGAATTTCCTACCCTAACTCAGAAGTAAAGCCAAGTATCCATTTACAGCTGGGTTAACTGGAACGTGTCAGTACCGTGAATCGAACCCGGTACATTTGTTGCGATAGACAATAGCTCTGCCAATCGGACGCTCAATTTAGACGTGACGTAACAGGCACAAAAACATATTTTAGGAATACAATCGTATAAACAAAAAAATAGATCATACTTTAAACTTAGATCAATCAAGTTTTGAAATGTTTTTTTTTTTAAATTTGATACTTCGAACCGCCCTGAGACAAATAGATTCCTGTCTACCTGCCGTAATCGATTCTTGTAACTATCTTATGTGTCACTCTATACACCTGGTTCTGGGTACAGGTAGATTCGTGTCTACCTTCTGTAATCGATCCCTGTAGCTACCATAAATGTCACTCTTTTCACCTTGCTCAAACAGGCGGCGTGGGTCGACAACGCTACTGGGCGTCATAGATCTTGTCTCTGTGACACGACGGTGTCAGGTTAAGTGTAAGGTAAATGTCATTACCTTATTTTACCATTTTGCTCATTACTGTGCCGAGAAATTCTTCGTTCTTGTAACAATGTACTCATTCTTTTAACGATGTTATCATCACGTCAATTGCACATTCATCACTGTAACAATGTAACAATTACTGTAATTATGTAACTACGAGCAAGTATATCCATAAAATGATGGGGGGAGAATTAAAGTCAACATCTTAACATTTTAGTATTTGAACAACATTTAGAAGACTGAGGTCTTGCTTGGAACTCATTTTATTGATTCTGACATAATTTATTTTACATATTTGTAAAGTCTGATATTTTTTTTTTTAATTACTTCTTTTCAAGGGACGAAATTTTCCTTTCGCTATTAAAGAGAAACAATTAGACAGCAAAGAAAACAAATTAAATACATGTAATTATATACAATGTTTTCTTATGACTTTCCACTTGTTATTGCAAAATATAATATCTAAACTATTACCTTTTTAATAAAAGTAATTTTAAAACATCATGTAATTTTTTTCCACCTTCAACACCTGTGAGTATTGTTTCCACCTTCAACACCTGTGAGTATTGTTTCCTCCTTCAACACCTGTGAGTTAGCTGGTATTAAAATTTATGGTGTTGTTACATCATAGGTATTTACCTCGTGTGACAATTATTGGGGTTTCAACGCCTGCTTTACACCCTGATATGCTGTCATACTGTGTTTCTTCATGATGTCTGACATTTCCTCTACTTATCATCTCAGTTATGAAGAAGCAAGGAAGATGTTCTATGAGATGGCTGTTTCAACCCCATCATATGGAAGCGAGACATGCACAATTAGTGAAAAGCAAGAAAATCCTTGGAGGCCACAAAAGATCTGGTTTTACAGAAGAATGTGACGAATACAATGAACAGCTATAAATAGCAACGACGTTGTCATGAAATAGGCAAATGTGCAAAGCAAGCTTATTACTGACATTTGAAGACACCACTTTCTCTGGGTTTGTCATGAGATAGGAAAAGCTGGGTTATATTATGACAACAGTAAAAACTGAAGCGAACAGAGATATATGATGACAAAGGGAAAAGATACTGGGAAGTTTACCATCCTGGAATTGAAAGAGGTCAAAAACAGAATTTATAAGCAGCCTGTGTACATAAAGTTGTGGACAGATATCTACGTCAGGTAGCACTTGAAAACGACCAAACAATTTTAAAATTGTAAGAATCCCTACACATTTTACTTGTTGGTCTTTTCGTCCGTCGTAAGAAAAAACAAAAACAAGTTAAGAACTAATGGACCAATGATGATACATTTTATAACTGAAGACCTTGGTCACAATATGTTGAATGATGATACATTTTATAATTGAAGACCTTGGTTAAAATATGTTGAATGACGATACATTTTATAATTGAAGACCTTGGTTAAAATATGTTGAATGACGATACATTTTATAATTGAAGACCTTGGTTAAAATATGTTGAATGATGATACATTTTATAATTGAAGACCTTGGTTAAAATATGTTGAATGACGATACATTTTATAATTGAAGACCTTGGTTAAAATATGTTGAATGATGATACATTTTATAATTGAAGACCTTGGTTAAAATATGTTGAATGGTGATACATTTTATAATTGAAGACCTTGGTCACAATATGTTGAATGATGATACATTTTATAATTGAAGACCTTGGTTAAAATATGTTGAATGATGATACATTTTATAATTGAAGACCTTGGTCAAAATATGTTGAATGACGATACATTTTATAATTGAAGACCTTGGTTAAAATATGTTGAATGGTGATACATTTTATAATTGAAGACCTTGGTAAAAATATGTTGAATGACGATACATTTTATAATTGGAGACCTTGGTTAAAATATGTTGAATGGTGATACATTTTATAATTGAAGACCTTGGTCAAAATATGTTGAATGATGATACATTTATAATTGAAGACCTTGGTAAAAATATGTTGAATGAAGCTAAATTTCCAAATAACGCAGATTAAAATCTTTATCGCTGTATTTGAGCATTACGGCTATTGATTCGATGCCATGTGTTCTCAAAGAAGAGACAAAGAAATAAACGGACTTCTTGTCACAGAATGACCCCGAAACTTTTCATTTCTCGTGCCATCCCGTAATTCATTTTGTGCTCTTCGCGCTCTATGTTCCTACCTCGGACAATATTTGGTATTTTCAAGTCATAGTTTACACTTCTTCCTGTTCTTCATGTCTGTTTACCTGATCATCCCTGATGAGAGAGTAGACAGATGATGTAATATTGACCGACAGTCATGTTGGTTAAATTCTCGTGTACCAGACATTGGGCACCGATTAACACAAAGATCGCCCCGCGAGCTTGGTTGGCGCTTATATGGCTGTTGTAACTTCCTAATTTCTCTTGTAGAGAGAACACAGCCCAGATGGCCACATGATGAATGTTTGTTTGCACAGGTACAGGGCAGTCAATTATCCAGATGGTGACCTATTACAGCAAGCACCTGAGACGACAGAAATGTTGTAATAGCTTTCGCGAAGATATGATCAGTAATAAATTCAGGAAAGTTGTGAGTTGTAAATGTGATAATCCTAGATGGAAAATCACACTACCTTATATGGAGAGTGACCGTTTGAATTTCACAAACGTATGCGTCATACAGAAAATTCCATGAGGAAAGTTATCATAACACGCATGATTGAATACAATTGGCTGGGCAATTCTAGATGTTATAAATAACACTTATGATTAGAGACTGGTCAGATTGCAAGAGCTACGTGCATGAGACAAAAGTTGCAATCTAGTCTGGCACTTTGACTGATTTAGAACACTGTGAAATTCACCTCGTCAAGACGACAGCCAGCTAGCCAGAGGAAGAAACAGGATCAGAATTCTATTTATCGGACCGGACCTTGTTTGAGCATCTTGTGGACATGTCACAGGAAAACTCTACCTACATTAACACAGAAAGCCGGAATCCTAGGAATCCGAACACAAAGTCAGAGTGGGAGCCTAGAGTAAAATAATACCCCAGACCGCGTGTAAGAGGCATCTTCAACAAGTTGCCTTAACTATTTCTCTAAGCCAGAAGTCAGTATTCGAAAGAGATTGATAGTTCCATGATCCGTATGGAGCAGGGAGTGGATGATGGTAGAACTGATGTACATACTTATTATATTATTCACCTTCTCGACCAGTGTAAATGTAAAGATATTCAATTTAATGTAATGAATGTTTTCCGCTCACTGAGATTAATATTAATGCTAAGAGAGGGTAAAGTTCTGAGGTAGATGTGATGATTGAATGAAAAGGGGAGGGGGCACACGATTGTGTGTTAGGAAACCCAATACTCAGGAGGGTATTTGTTTCTCTTCTTTCATAATACTAGTCGGTGGTACCAGTTGAGGGTGCTTTCTCTGAAACAATGTGTGTGGTATACGTGGCCTGCTGCCAACGCCAGACACCATCATCAGACGGACCAGCTTCGTGATTACTCCCTGATATTTCTTGGAACGTTTCACAACCTCCAGACTTAACCAGTGACGTGAGTGAACCAGTCCATAAACTGCAAAGAACCAAACATCGGCTGGAGTAGAAACCATCAAACTTACTTGCAGCTAAGTATAAAATAAAAAGCTGCCAAGTGAACTTTCAGACAATTCCCTCAATATCCATAACATCATCATGTGATGATAACTTTTTTTAAAGAGGAATTATTCATTTTACACTGTTAAATTTAATTGATTATTAAATTTGTTATTTAAATATAACCAGATTGGCGACAAGTCCTTTTCGAGTAATGACGCCCAGTGGTTGTTTGCATAGGAAGTGCCGGTCACTTATCGATCTGGTGGCATGTTACACACACACCTGAATAAACATCCCGACAAGCTTGTTATGAGAAAGATAAGTGTAAGAAGGTGTAGTGGTAATCTTTACCGAGAATGGACGGAAATACCACTTTCAAATGCGGAGACTGACCCTTTTGAATTTTATAAACGCATGAGTCATGCAGAAAAGTCCATGAGGAAAGTTATCATAACATGCACTTTCCGGTGCTATTGGCTTAGCAGATTAGAGGCTAATATACATTCATGTTGATTGGAAGTTTTGTCGGAAACGCCAGGTGGTGTGAGCGTGGGCAGGAAAACAGCAATATAACGTAGAACATTTTAGACATACAACAGTACATTCCAGAATCGTAAAAGCAGACAGTTCGGACTAAAAGCCAGAAAAGAGTAAAAGTTTGAATTCTGAACTTAAAGGAACGGGAAACAAGTATTGGAGCACCTTTTTAATAATGCAATAAGGAAACTCCACCTTTTAATACGGAAACCGGACTCCTACAGGACCTACTCACAAAATAACAGAGGGATTCTGTAATAGAAATAATACCCCGGACGCGTGTTCGAGGCATCTTTATAATGTTGCCAAGACTATTCTACTGAGCAAGAAGTCTAGTTCCTTACTAGTTTGGGGTAAGTTGTAACATATATTTTATACTTTGAATTTGACATGTTTGAACTTGCTGATGGTTATACAGGTCCTTACGAGGCTTGCAACTTCAGCGTGTGAAAATGATATATTCGTGAACCACTACAGTATCATTTGTAATAAGTGTATGTATATTTAAACATGTCCAACCAAGCACAAGCCACTTGGCTGTTCAGTAGAAAGTTTCCCAGTAAAGTAACTAAAATAATGTTTACTTTCATCATATCCCCTGAGTTATATGATATACGCTCGGTGAGAGCAAAAATTCAGAGAAAAGAATCAATTGACGGACAGGGGAAAGGCGCCTGATTAATATCAGGAAAACAAAGACCTAGCAGCGGGATTTGTTCTTTTATTCCCTATAAAGTTTGTGGTACGAGTTTACGAGACCATTTGAGGTACAATTCTTCGATACCTGCTGTACTGCTGTTCTGTGGTTCAAAGCTTGCGATCGACACTTGAAAACTAGATTCAACGGGTTGTGAAGATACCTGCTTTGGCCAGGACACTTGCCCTCGCCACAGAGACGAACTGACGGAAACAGAAGCATCTGTCGTGTGAAATTCTAATCCACATATATAAATTAAAAAGTAAATGTAAAGCCTAACAAATAACTTCACTAAAAGGAAAGAAGAATGGTAAAGAACAGTGCTGTCACAATGACTGTACTCGAAATCCCCCTTGTTTTCTACTTCGTCTGCAAATTGTAACGTTTCACGTTGATAGTAAAAGCCTACTGCATCACTACACGCTTTCTTCAATAAAACGTGTACTGCCTTTCTAAGAAAAACCTTGAGATACGCAAGCTGACCTATATTAATATTCCATTCATGTCATTTTATACACTAACACGCGTCTCGCTATACAATTACTACCATCACGCGGGTAAGGCCACAAGCACTAGCTTTTTTCAAATCGACGGTGATAAAAAACACTACCCATACGAGAGTTAGGTTTTAAAAACCGGAAAAACGCTTATTAGGAAACATGACATTATACTGGTTTACGTTTGAAAACATTACAGTACCCAGACACCACATCGATCGAAGTGAACGGGAGGTAGAAGAAAATACATATTTTGAACGCAGCCCCTTAGCCCCATTAAATTTATATATTTGGGTTCCTTAGGACTTGCTTACAAAGAATATGTTAAACGTTACGCAAATAGTCTAGGAATTAACAAATTATAGCCAAAAGAAATAGTGAGGGATGTCAGACAACACCAAAATCAGAATCGCTCAGTGGCAGATTTTCACACCACCATTGTACGGGAAATAGGTCCCCATGTTACCTCCTATTTGATTGGCGGAAAGTAAAT
The DNA here is from genome assembly GCA_024509875.1 of Oreohelix idahoensis. Lineage (NCBI taxonomy): Eukaryota > Metazoa > Mollusca > Gastropoda > Stylommatophora > Oreohelicidae > Oreohelix > Oreohelix idahoensis. Next base: position 96,619 of record JAMPIV010012908.1, read on the forward strand.
GTAAGGCTAAACACGATTAGTCGGGCTATAAATATTGATTCTTTGTTGTTAGGGAAACGTGAGTAGGAGTACTTTTTTTTTTCAAACGCTTGTGTAAACATGGCTCGATTGGTTAGACCCGCCAATATAGGCAATTTGAAGCGTTAGTTCAGCACCACATTTTCAAATAAACTTACTAAAGAACCAGTGCGTTGAGCGCCAGTGCATATTTTTCTAAATAAAAGCCTGTGACATCGGCAGATCGAAATTGTGCTATATTCATTGCCAGTCAACGTAACTGTGTATTATTCCATGAATTGTGGGACCGTGGTCCTAAAGTTATTGAGCAGCACCTGGTCTGAGCTTTGCTGAATCTAGAGGCTGACAACATACTCCTGGGTCCAGATAGTGACCAGTGAGGTGTCTCCAGAACATAGGGAGGCTATCGAGCAGAGGAGTCTTTTCCTGCCGCCATCACGAAAGATAAGCGTCTGTGGCCAGAGGAGCTCAACATTATGCCCCCCTCAAAATCTGACTTTATAATAAAACAGAGGGAAAATACAGTGTTTAAATTGATAGGAACTGTGAACTTTTCCCCATACTATTTCCAAGATAAACAAACACTTAAAGTCATGATGACAAATAACAACATAGCTTGAAAAAACAAAACCAGTATTACCTCATATTACTACTACACAACTGACACACATAGGATAATATTAATAAAATATGTCACTACAAGGTTCATATTGATAAATTCTGTACATATAAATTGTAATTACAATTGATTGTGATTCCTGGTTCACTTTGTAGTTGAATCAGGACATATATATTAGTGAAAGTAATTAATACATATTTATATTTGAAACTTTACCATTGACTCATTTAAGATAGTCTTATAGAGTGTTAAATGTGTGTGAGTGTCACAGTGTTGTCAAGTGTGGTGGAATAAATTAAATTGTTTATCTGTCTGTTGTTGTTGTGACTTACACTTCATCATATACATACCCTAGACATTTAACGTAGTCATCACAATATTCCAGAATAATTCTGACTGAGGTATAATGTGGTAGCAAGTAAGGTTATCTGCAAAACACTACACCTATTAGATACAGATACCTTCACAGCTGATCTCAGTCAGTACACTAAGTCCCCTATAAATATTTATAACATCTCACTTTACCACATATATTGGGGTGTCGCTCCAGGGATATTGAACTTTCTCCTGTTATAGATATTGGGAATAATAAGAATTAAAAGGTATCCTTGGGTGGAAATAAATAACGTTGAGCTCTCAGTGCCTGTGGTGTCTTTGGATAAGTAATATCAGAGTGTATTGTTTAGTTAGATATTACCTACATTTACCTGTTAGAAAATGGCGGACCTGCCAAATTTCGATCTGCTGCTGTACAGACTGCGAAAGAGTTAGGAATGGACGGGCAAATTATGATTGCTTATGTCACTGCTGAATGTGACAAATATATTGAACGGGAAGAAAGAAGATTAGAAAAAGAGGCCGAAAGAAAACTAGAATCTGAAAGATTGGCCGAAGATAAGAGGTTAGAGGCTGAAAAGGAAATTAAGAAGTTACAATTTGAGGCTGAGGCTGAGACTAAGAGGCTGCAGATTGAGGCTGAGGCTAAGAGGTTGCAGATTGAGGCTGACAAAGAGGCTAAAGCATTGGAAGCCGAGGAAAGAAGATTGACTGCAGAAAGAGAAGACAAGAGATTAGCTGCAGAGAGGGAAGCAGAAAAGGAGGAGAAGAGATTACAAAGGGAGCACGAGTTACGACTAAGGGAGTTTGAGTTTCAAGGCCATGCTCCTGAAAATGGTGCCAGTCCCTTTACCTCTGATGCCACTGCTAGCCAGGGAGCCTCAACCTCAGCTATGAATTTTCATTTAGATTATTTTGTTGAGAAAGACGATGATATTGAGAGCTATCTAAATAGATATGAACTATTAGCTACCACATATGGGTTAGAGAGAGAAAGGTGGAGCTTAAAGTTATCTCAAAGTCTTCGTGGGGCAGCTTATGAAGTTTTTGCCAAAATGAGCAGAGGTGATCAGGAAAATTATGACATGCTAAAGCAGGCTCTTTTGTTAAGATATGAAAAGAACGCAGAATTTTATAGGAAAAAATTTAGGAATGCTAAACTACTGTCAGGTGAAACCTATCACCAGTTCTCTGCACGGTTAGAGACATACTTGGAGAAATGGACTTCTCTGGGGAAAACCCAAGATCTTAAGGAAATGGTCCTTATAAAACAATTAAGAGAGTCCATGGCTCCAGACCTGAGAAAGTTTCTCATGGAACAAGGTGCAGAGAGGCTGGGTGAGTTGCTAAATGTTGCAGAAAGGTATCAAGCGGCTCAGGCAGAGGTATCAGGTAATAAAAAGAAACACGTGGAAAATTTTAGGGCACCACAGAACTTTAATAAATTTGATTCTAGAGATCAAAACAAAGGTAAGCACCAATTTGATAGGCCACGGTATGACAATAAAAATAAAACCCCACAATTCGATGAAAGGAAATATGATGAAAGAAAATCTTTCAACCAAGGGAAAAGGTGGTGTAAAAATTGTAAGATAAACAATCATGACACTGACCGTTGCAGAAGGAACCCTATAGTTATGGCCACCCTTCAGGTCAGGTCGACCTCAAGAAAGGAGGAGGATATTCTGTTAGATACCACTCCAGAAGAGATGAGGAAGGCACAGGCTGGGGATAAGACCCTCAAGCCTTGTTTCAGGAAATTGTCAACTTGTCATACAACTCCAGGCAAGGGAGATTTTTACATGAAAAACAAGTTGATGTATAGGAAGACTGGAGCTAGATCCAAAGGTCAGGGATAGCTGGTACTTCCTAAAAGATATAGGGCAGACTTAATAAGGAGCCTACATATGAAACCAGATGGTGACCATGAGAAAATAGGTACCATCATCCAAAAGGTGGCTCACAATTATTATTGGCCCAAGGCAAGATGGGACATTGAGAATTTTGTAGAAAGGTGTAGCATAGCACATGAGGGAACACCCACAAGTGGGAACATTGATCAGGACCTGGACACGCCACGGGGCACCCGTAGGCCTGACAATAAAAAGAAATATAAATTTGATAAAGTGGACCAAAGGGAATGGGAAGCCCCTTTTCACGGACAAGCTTCACTTAACTGTTTTACAATGGCCACTATGCGGCGAGTGCAAAAAGATGTCTTACCCCAGGATAAGCCGAAAATCCCTCAATCGGACTTAAACAAACTGGAGGAAGAAGATGTAGAGAGGAAATCTCTCATCAAGAATTTTAAGTGGGGAGATAGCCCCAAGAGAAAAATTGGTAGCGGTCGTTTTGTGCATGAAAATTCTGGGAAGAAAAATCATCACTATAGCGCTTCTAGTGGAAGAGACCATACCGGTGCATGGACAAATAGGTCCACAAAATTAAAGCTCCACATGTAACGCTGTTAAGAACGTGGACTGACGAAAAGGCAGAGGAAAATATTACATCCTCATACCAATATGTGAATGAGCTGACCACTCGTTTAAAAACTGGCTGGAAACTTGCCAATGAAAATTTGAAACAAGCCAGGAAGAAACATGCTGCCTATTATAACAGGAAAGCTAAAGACAGAGATTTAGCTGTGGGAGAGAAGGTACTGCTTCTTCTCCCCGGTAGTCAGAATAAGTTACAAATTGGATGGCAAGGTCCATATACAGTTCTAGAGAAGGTGTCTAGAACCAATTATAAGATAGATAAGAAGGGGAAAGAAAAAATCTATCATGTGAATCTCCTGAAGAAATATTTGGAAAGAGAACATCAGGAAGAGACACACTTGTTGACCTTGTCCATTGCCATGGAGATGAAAAAGGAACCACTTTCATCATTTGAATATCCATTACACCCCTGTGAGACAGCGGCACAGGTGAAAATCAGTACACATTTAACGAAAACTCAGAAAGAGAGAGTGCAACAGGTTCTAGATACTCATACAGAGGTGTTAACAGACCGACCAGGGCATACAAACTTATTGGAATATGATATGAAGCTGATAGACCCCACACCTGTATGTATGAAACCCTATTCGATTCCTTTTGCTAAGGAGAAAGCTTTGAAGGAAGAGATAGACTATTTGTTGAAGGAAGGAATTATTTCGCACAGTGAATCTTCATATAGTTCCAGTGTTGTACTTTTAAGAAAACCCTCTGGAGAACATAGACTCTGTATAGATTACAGGAGACTGAATGCTATTACAGAAGGACAGGTGGATCCATTGCCGGATACAAATCAGTTGTTTGCCAGACTAAATAAAGCTAAATATTTCTCAAAAGTGGATCTGAGTAAAGGATACTATCAGATTCCAGTAAAGCCTGAGGTTAGACCATACCTAGCTTTTAGTACCTCAGAAGGACACTATGAGTTTAACAGATTGCCATTTGGATTGAAGAATGCGCCTAGTGTCTTCTCTAGAATGATGAGAAAATTATTGGACCCTCTGAATAATCCATGTATCAGAAATTTCATGGATGATATCCTTATAGAAACAGAAACATTTGAGGAACACATTGACTCTCTGAACATGCTGTTTAATCGACTTATGGAAGCGAATTTAACAGCCCGACCAACCAAATGTTGCGTTGGATGTAAAGAATTGGAATTCTTGGGACACACAGTTTATCAGGGAAACATGACCCCTGACCCCAAGAATTTAGAGAAACTAAAGAAAGCCCCGAGACCACAAACCAAGAAAGACGTGAGATCCTTTGTCTCATTATGTGGTTTCTACCAAAAGTATATCAAAAACTTTAATTCCATATGTGCACCGTTAACTGATTTGACACGTAAGGGAAATCCAGATCGAATTACATGGACACCACAATGTGAAATGGCTTACCAAGAATTGAAGGAAAAGCTCACAAGTAAACCTATTTTGAAATTACCTGACTTAAGTCAAGAATTCATAGTAAGGACAGATGCCAGTAATATTGGGTTAGGTGCAACTTTGCTATAGAAATCAGATGCATTGGATGGGGAATTAAGCCCAGTGGCATATGCTAGCAGAAAGTTGAATAAAGCTGAAACCAATTACTCAACTAGCGAAAAGGAATGTCTTGCAGTAATATGGGCGATAAAGAAATTCAATATTTATCTGTATGGGAAGGCATTTAAGTTGCAAACGGATCACAAACCTTTGTCGTTTCTAGCACAGGCTAGACATGAGAATTCTAGATTACTCCGTTGGTCATTATTGATGCAGCCATTTGAGTTTAGCATAGAGTATATAAGTGGAAAAACAAATCTGGGAGCGGATTTTTTAAGCCGCCATCCGTGTGATGAGAATCACCCTAAACCCCAGGAATAATAAGAAATTTCTCTATGTGTATATAGAATTATAGACTGACATATAACGTCTGTTTTAAGTGGGGAGAATTTGTCGTGTGAAATTCTAATCCACATATATAAATTAAAACGTAAATGTAAAGCCTAACAAATAACTTCACTAAAAGGAAAGAAGAATGGTAAAGAACAGTGCTGTCACAATGACTGTACTCGAGATCCCCCTTGTTTTCTACTTCGTCTGCAAATTGTAACGTTTCACGTTGATAGTAAAAGCCTACTGCATCACTACACGCTTTCTTCAATAAAACGTGTACTGCCTTTCTAAGAAAAACCTTGAGATACGCAAGCTGACCTATATTAATATTCCATTCATGTCATTTTATACACTAACACGCGTCTCGCTATACAATTACTACCATCACGCGTGTAAGGCCACAAGCACTAGCTTTTTTCAAATCGACAGTGATAAAAAAACACTACCCATACGAGAGTTAGGTTTTAAAAACCGGAAAAACGCTTATTAGGAAACATGACATTATACTGGTTTACGTTTGAAAACATTACAGTACCCAGACACCACATCGATCGAAGTGAACGGGAGGTAGAAGAAAATACATATTTTGAACGCAGCCCCTTAGCCCCATTAAATTTATATATTTGGGTTCCTTAGGACTTGCTTACAAAGAATATGTTAAACGTTACGCAAATAGTCTAGGAATTAACAAATTATAGCCAAAAGAAATAGTGAGGGATGTCAGACAACACCAAAATCAGAATCGCTCAGTGGCAGATTTTCACACCACCATTGTACGGGAAATAGGTCCCCATGTTACCTCCTATTTGATTGGCGGAAAGTAAATGTAAGGCTAAACACGATTAGTCGGGCTATAAATATTGATTCTTTGTTGTTAGGGAAACGTGAGTAGGAGTACTTTTTTTCAAACGCTTGTGTAAACATGGCTCGATTGGTTAGACCCGCCAATATAGGCAATTTGAAGCGTTAGTTCAGCACCACATTTTCAAATAAACTTACTAAAGAACCAGTGCGTTGAGCGCCAGTGCATATTTTTCTAAATAAAAGCCTGTGACATCGGCAGATCGAAATTGTGCTATATTCATTGCCAGTCAACGTAACTGTGTATTATTCCATGAATTGTGGGACCGTGGTCCTAAAGTTATTGAGCAGCACCTGGTCTGAGCTTTGCTGAATCTAGAGGCTGACAACATACTCCTGGGTCCAGATAGTGACCAGTGAGGTGTCTCCAGAACATAGGGAGGCTATCGAGCAGAGGAGTCTTTTCCTGCCGCCATCACGAAAGATAAGCGTCTGTGGCCAGAGGAGCTCAACATTATGCCCCCCCCCCCCTCAAAATCTGACTTTATAATAAAACAGAGGGAAAATACAGTGTTTAAATTGATAGGAACTGTGAACTTTTCCCCATACTATTTCCAAGATAAACAAACACTTAAAGTCATGATGACAAATAACAACATAGCTTGAAAAAACAAAACCAGTATTACCTCATATTACTACTACACAACTGACACACATAGGATAATATTAATAAAATATGTCACTACAAGGTTCATATTGATAAATTCTGTACATATAAATTGTAATTACAATTGATTGTGATTCCTGGTTCACTTTGTAGTTGAATCAGGACATATATATTAGTGAAAGTAATTAATACATATTTATATTTGAAACTTTACCAGTGACTCATTTAAGATAGTCTTATAGAGTGTTAAATGTGTGTGAGTGTCACAGTGTTGTCAAGTGTGGTGGAATAAATTAAATTGTTTATCTGTCTGTTGTTGTTGTGACTTACACTTCATCATATACATACCCTAGACATTTAACGTAGTCATCACAATATTCCAGAATAATTCTGACTGAGGTATAATGTGGTAGCAAGTAAGGTTATCTGCAAAACACTACACCTATTAGATACAGATACCTTCACAGCTGATCTCAGTCAGTACACTAAGTCCCCTATAAATATTTATAACATCTCACTTTACCACAGCATCAACACTCCAGCAGTTTGAAGCTAAGCGGCATTTTTAGCAGACCAAAACAACAGAACATTGATCTATATTCCGCATCTAAGCTTCCTAAAGCCGATATCACGTTCAATGACGAAACCTATTTTGTAGTAACCAGTTCATATTTATTTACATTTGTTCCAACGTAATTGATAATTAAATTTGTTATACGTTGTTATTTGACAAATTCATAGATGATTTAGTTATTACAGAGCGAAGTGCACATGGACGAATCAGCATCTTTAATATATCTATATTTATATCTATAGAGCCAAATAATTAGGAGTATTTCGCCGTTGATTCAGTTGGGGGCTTGTACGAGCTAAATTAAATTATATAATACCTCTTCACATAAGTTGTCGGGCATATAAAAGTTAACATTGCTAAGACACATTCAGCATTGTTCTTGACTTCTGAAATATCTTGTGAAACTCCCTCAAGGTAGAAGCATCATCATCCTTCTATCTGCATCTCTGCCAAAAGTAATCTTATGCAAATGTAGACACCTTAGAAAACCCACATTAGAAACTCTAAATTTTGGCCATTATTCGACCATCACTGCAGAGCAAAAGAGAGGAAACCCGTGACACGTGCAAACAGGTTTTTGATTGGGACATCGCATGTAAGTCAAGCATGTACCGCATGGTCATGATGATGGTATCTCGCGTAGACGCATTCCGATTCCGTCACTTTGAATGCGTTCCAATCGTTCACATTGTGATATCACAATGTGCCAATATCAAAATATCAAACCATTGTCTATGTCTTCTTGTATTCTTTAAATAATGTGCAATAACGACGGTAAGATCAAGTCTGCAGACACGATACGTGACACTTTATATTGGAAATCATTACCCCGGTACTTGTGAGCGACGAGAATAAATATGGATGTGAAAAAAAATAATAATTTCTTCCTGCAATTACCACAGAGAAGATGGAGTCTAACTTGTGCTGCTGTTGAAAACTTGACTCATTCAAAGCCAGATCGTTTTTAAAATGATGTCTTTCTTCTTGTTCTT